>OVBA01005930.1:0-17857 GCA_900406435.1 Lepidium aucheri
AACAGAAATAAAAAAATAAAAAGTAATCTATTGTCGTGTACAAGAAACACGAGTGATCATTATAAATTTATTTTTAATATATCAAATATACATATAATTAAGTAATTAATAAATTTACACATATAAATCAAACCATAAATTAATAAATAAAACAAATAAATATTACTTAACCCGTGCATAGCATTAGACATCATCTAGTATTATTATTAAAAAGCTTACTCTCTCCTTTTTTACTCTCTTTCCTCTTATTATTATCTCTTCTTTTATTTACTCTCTTTTTTACTCTCTCTCCTTTTTTATTTTCTCTCATCTTTTCACTATCTCTCCTCTTTTACTCTCTATTTTCTTTTTTACTCTCTCTCCTCTTTTACTTTCTCTTTCCATTTTTTTACTTTCTTCCCATTTTTACTCTCTCTTCTCTTTTACCCTCTCTCCTTTTCACTATCTCTCCTCTTTTTACTCTATCTCATCTTTTGACTATTCCTCCTCTTTTTTACTCTGTCTCATCTTTTTACTCTCTCTCCGCTTTTTAGTCTCTCTTATCTTTTTAGTCTCTCTCGTCTTTTTAGTCTCTCTCGTCTTTTTAGTCTCTCTCGTCTTTTTAGTCTCTCTCCTTGTTTTTATTCTATTTCATCTTTTCACTTTTTCTCCTTTTTTACTATCTCCCCTCTTTTTACCCTATTTTCTTTTTTATTCTCTCCTATTTTACTCTCTTTGCTTTCTTATTTTTATTTTTTAATTCTTAAAAAACTCACCTAAAAAATTACCATAATGACGCTCTGATGTAAAATTATGCAGAGTATCGAAATCAATACCAAAACTGAAACTGAGCTGAATCTGCGTATGAACGTCAATTAAAATGTAAAAGATTACACGTTCAAGTTCAGTTATAAAGTTTCATTCAAATCAAATCAACTGAAAACTGAAACGTAACCGGATTACAAGAGTCTCTCTTCCAGGGATCGAATTAAAAATTCGTTATAGACAGATAAGAAATCCTTTTTTTTTTCCCTATTTATAAAGAAAGTTTGATACATCTGGATGATCTTTGACTCTTTTGTTATTAATTTCTATCAAGAGCCTGACATCGAGATACAATTAAATTCAAAAACAATGTAATGATTACATTGTGCTGTAAATTTTGTAAGAAGTCAGAAAATCATTTCATAGAGAGAAAACACAACCGAATAGAAATCTTATTCTGTCCCAAAACTGCGGTCTCCAGCGTCTCCAAGCCCAGGAATTATGAACCTTAAATATAATAGTAGATGATAAAGACACTAGTAAAGTATAACCTTTAGTTTTTTTTTTTTCAAAAAGCCAAGAACCCAATAATGGAAATGCCAACTTTCATTTCAAACTTACCCATTTTCATTGACTTCAGGATCAATAATTCCAGCATATACATGAAGCCTGAATTGTAGCAAACAGTTTAGTTAAGAGTTGATTAAAGTCAAACAAGTTAAAGAGTTGATGTTTTGTTATCCATACCCGGGGAATTTCTCATTAAGCTTCGATAGTGCAGGAGGTGCAGCAACCGCACAAATCTGTAATCAGGAAGATCGCACCACCAAAAAAGAAAAAAAAAACAACAATAATACTTAACTAAGGATATTCCGTGGCCAAGATTTCTTACAAAAGCTGCTTACCACTTTAATTTGCTGAACAGACAAACCGCGTTCCTTCAATAGATCCATCGCTGCAATTATGGTACCGCCTAAAATACAAATAAAGTCGTCTGTTTTAAACATAAAGTGGACCAAGTTATTATTGCTAAGCTTCTAGCTGTGAAACATTCAGAATTTCCATTTTATCATCTACATTTAAGACACATCAAGCATTAATCATACTTATTCTGGCTATAACGATTTATAAGCACTACATTACAGAAAACTGACAAAACTTCCTTACCTGTGGCAAGCATTGGGTCGACCAAAAATACTCTCGAATTCTTAGGAAATTCATCAGGCAACCTAAAGAAGAAGTATTAAAGCTCTTATTTGTAAGTGCATCAGTAACTACTATACACAATACTGTAGAGAAGTTCTTACTTGTTAAGATACACTGAAGGCAAAAGTGTTTCCTCATCTCGACTTATTCCTGGTAAAGATATGGTACGAGGACACAATAAGTTATTTGATAGAAGTCTTCATTTTGACATACTAACTTCAGGAAAGAGATGATATAGTCAGATATATTACTAACCTAAATGATATATTTTATTTGCAGGCAAAACAGAGGATGCGTGTTCTGCAAGAGCAAGACCAGCTCTTAATATCGGAACAACCTACAGAAAATAAGAAATGGGTAATGTTTGGATTGAGAAGAAAATAGAGAGAAAGAACAAGAGTTAGAGGGATAGACAAACCGCTATTGGCTCTCTAGGATCAATGAACTCAACAGAAGCAGCACCCATTGGAGACATTATTTCTCCAACAACCGTTGGCTTGTCCACATAGAGAAAAATCAAGAAACAAATAGCAAAAAGTGAAGAGAATGAATTAAAGAAAGAAAGAGATGTGCGACTCTGTCTCAACATTACTCACCAGCCACTCTCGTGCTGCTTCATACATGAGTAATCTCCCTAGTTCAGCTATCGCATTCCCTTAGAAAATATATAAAAGAGCAGAGCAACTACTCTCAGACTTATAAAAAGCTGACATCCAGATGAATGAATGTTGGCTATTTTTACGAATCAGAAAAACCATGAAAACGAATCAATCTACTCACTGAAAATGGGACAAGGAGTTTGGTCATTTCTTAGAACAGAGATCCAGTGTTTGATCAAAGGGTGTGGTGGCACGAAAACCTGAAACCAAAATCAATTCACATCTTACATTTTGCAAAATAAACAAACAGATGAAAATTGTGTATAATATTTAAACGAGAGAGCCTTTTACCAACATCCTATTGCTCCCGTTAATGGAACCCTCCGACGCCGTCATTTTGGTTCTAAGACGAATATTCCGTCGGGAAGCAGGCGCACCAAAAATCTATAAATTACACGAAATTCGAAATCACTCGAAGAGTGTGCATCGGACATAAATATAAAAATTGATATTACCTGTGCGGGAGAGAAGGAATTAAAGCAGGGGAGAGAAGAAGGATTAGGGTTTAGGTTAAGGCGGCCACATTGTTGTCGGGGACCAAAACGCACCGTATCGGAAGAACACATCAACGTGTTGCTAATTGAATACACGGCCATCTTCGACGATGTCCGAATCTGCTACACACTGAATTTTACAGTGACGATAGGGCGAAGAAGATATGCGGCCCTCACAACTGTTGGATCTATTAGTTACGGCCCATTGGGTTTTAGCTTTCTTCTTTTATACTTTAAAAGTCTCTCTATTCTATTCTATTGTAATGATTTGGATCCGAGCATCCTACTTTCAAACCGCTAAAAATATCTATATTTTCTCTTTTGACGTCGATAGTTTCTCTATGATATAATAAGTCTATAATACATATACATATAACTTTTTAAGCTCCAATGTTAATTATAAACATGAGATTACATATGACAGAACCCATAAAAGACCAGCCATTGATTCCAAAAATCTCTTATCTTATTGATTCAAACAATATCTGCGGTTCTCAGTTTTGGGTTGCTCCCTATATTTAGCCATTGCTCTCCCTTCAATCCTCCCAATCCATACTTTGCTAACTTTAAGAAACTTCTCAATTTCTTCCAGGGACTTGAACATGTACTCTTGAAGACCATAACGTAGAACCATCACCTGTTTCTCTCTTCATCTACATCTCTCCTCACACTCTACTTCATTACAACATCCTCTGGATTCCCATTGTTGTGTCTCGTGTAAGTTCCTGCATACAAAAAGCTTGAGCCCCAAAACTGAAACAAGCTGAACAAAAGAAGCGAACTAGTTTTTATGATAAACAAGATGATACAAGTTTTTTCAAATCGAGTATATTTTAACCAAACTGAACTAGATGAATCACAAAATCTCAAATCGAACAGTCAAAAACTTGGTTCTTGTTCGATAGACAGATCTTAAACCAACCTAAACCGTAAAACTCAATCCTCACGTCTTACATGAATTGCTTAAGATCCATAGTTTCTGCACATTTTGGTCCAAAACGACATACTAGGAATTTCGTTGTAAACCACTCCCTAACTCTCTTGTCGGATAAACCTACTATTTTTAGGCATTGGTTAGATGCTCGGATCTTTTTCACTGAGAGCCTTGTTTTGAAATTTCTTCATCAGCCGCATATTTAATCCCACAACACATTTTTAGAGTTTTACGAGCCTTTTGTATTTGATTGATAGTCCAGATTATTAGCTACTGCCAAAAGAATTAGCTTTGTTGAATATGAGACAAAAATTAGATAAAAAGGAAAAGATGGTTGAAAATCAAAATGTACTAACCGAAATATCGACGCCTCTTGAATGTGGTGACACCACCATGGACATCGACTTTCTTACCCAATAGTGCACATATGTCGAAAACTTGTAACCCCTTGTGTGATCAAACCTTTCAGCTCCTTGTAACACGTCCAAATACCCTGCCTGGAAAACCCTCATGTAAGAACATTAGAACAAAAGGAACAACAATCACAAATTTAAAACTATAGACTTTAGAAGTTCTATCATCCATGTACCAAACACTATCGTGAAACCATGCCAGAATTTTCCTATCTAATTCTTTCCATAGTCATAAACTTAAGCTAATATACTTATTTCTCGCAGGGCGATAAGATGAACCTATATTAAATCTTCATGAACGATTCCGAGTCCACTATAATTTCTTGCAAGGAAGAGAATCAAATACCGGATGCTTTTCAACAGATCATCTTTACAATACCAACCGTAGTGTAGATTGCGTATCAGAAGTTTCTCATTCATCCCAGCTGCTTCAGCCCAACAACTCAAACTTGCAACCTTTTTACTTTCTTCTTCTAGTTTCGTTCCCACTACTATCTTCAAAAGAGACACCCGAGTGTCATAAGATTTCCTTGTTAACCAGACGTGAAAAATGATAGAAGTAAAGTTACAGGAAGATTTCACACTAAACCTTAACTCCTACTAACACAGCATCCTCGTTTCGAGAGACCCTCTCTATTTTATTTCTATATTTTGATGGTTTTCTCACTCGAGGAAATCAATATTGTTCCATGTGGTTTTTGAGCCGGTTGACAAAGAACCCTGATCATCATTCCAAGTTGTCAAACTTAACTTTCTTGCTCTATTGTTCAATTTTCTTTTCGAGAATACCAAAACTTGCTGTTTTGGTGTAGTATCCACGAAGTTGGTTTTGTCAGATATGCGTGAAGTGATTGAAAAACCACGAGACCTAGATAGATAAGTATTGAATAACTCAACAGCACGCATGCATCCTCCCCATTTGCAACATAATATATCTTTTCATTCTTAAAGAATCCAAGACGACGAAAGTTTCTTCTAGTGTTAAAAGGTTCATAGCTCATAAATTGTATTGCAACATGCTTCGAGTGAAATGGAGTTTTTCTGCATAAGACATTTCTTTCCCACCGTAATCCACACTAATATTTTCCTGAAAAATGAATACCAATGGCAAAGAAGTCTTATTATCGCAACAAAGAAGATAAAGCGTGTAAATAACATCCATCTACAATAAACTTCAAAATTATACCTTTGCGTCTTTGAGCTCAACATAAACATCATTTTCAGCAGTGTAAGGAGTTGCAGATGCACAAAGGCATGCTTTTAGAGGATCTTTCTGATGCATTCTGCTTTCATCTTTAACTGAGGATAGAAACAACTAACTCGTTTTAACCAACAAGTTCATCGTAATTCTAACTGAAGCATCAAGAAATAGAGATTTCATCCAACAAGTTACAAGATGAAGAACCGCAAACTATGCAAAGTAACTGAAAGAATGGTTCGTCATATTGATCATATAGTTGGGTAAATGAAGTACAAAGCATGTTCTTGTTGCAACAATGGAAACATCGAATATCTAATTAGACCATCCCTCAAGAATCATAGGATAGTAAATTCTCAAAAACACAGTCAGAATGGCAAGCCAAAAACACTAATCAAACAGAGAGAGATATACACTTCATATACATAGGAAAATTCAGTGACTCACTGAAAATGCGTAAAGAAGTTTGCTCACATCTCAATAGGGAAAGCAAATGTTTGATCAAAGGATGTGGAGGTACAAAGACCTAATCCAAATGGAAATTCAAGACAATTCAAATAATATTTTGCAGAGAATTCAACAAAAGAGTCGAAGACAGCATCATCAAAGTATTGTGATTATTACCAGCATACCACTAGTTGAGTTCATAGACGATGACATACTCGATCGCACCAAGATACGTTGCCGAGAAGAAGAAGATGATGACGAAGAACCAAAAATCTATAATCCAAAATCTAAAGGAAACAAAAAATTAGTTCGAGAGTGAACGCAAGCGCGTCTATATAGACAAGAAGTAAACATAGACACAAACCTGTTTGGGAATGGGGGATGAATTGAAGGACGCATTACGTAGAGAGCGAGAAGGATGAAGGAGATTGATTGGAGGTATAGTTTTTGTGCATTGTATAGTATGGTCTAACAGTGCGGGTCCAACAATATTTCATGCCTAAAGCAATATGGAAATTTGATGCCCTTTAAGAATTAAGCTCAAGACTTTATTAATATTTTCACTTTTTAAGTTCAAAATTCTAAAATACATTTTTTATCAAACCTAAATTACTAGACGAAAACATTAAGAAAAATTTGGAGAGAAAGAGAAAAAAAATGCTTGCAATTCTAGTTAACTAGATGCAATTAAAATGATTAAGCAACTAAGAGTAACACATATTGTTAATCATTTATATACTATGAGTTCTAATTTAAGTCAAAATTTTAACTAAGAGACTCACCTATTTAATTTTTCCTTCCAACAATATTTAATAATTCTAATCGTGTTAAATAATATTTTATTTAACATACAATATGGTGGTTAGGATGATCCAGCTAATGATTTGACACCATGGTTCGATTCCTAACTGTTACAATATGATAGCATAAAAAGGAATTTTAGGGGTAGATCTTAGAATATGAATCGTGTTTTGTCGATCCAATTGTTGATAAAAAACATACATAATTGGAAGTTTAAAATCTAAGATTTAAAGTTGACGTGTACAGAAACTGAAAAAATATGAATTTTTGGTGTAAATTTTTTTAAAAAATGAAGAAGATTCAATTGCAATTACAATATACTCTAATAAAAGAAATGAACTCATAATCATTTTATATTCTCTAATTGTAAAATGAAAAAAAATTAAAAAAACATTGAGATTTGAGCTTGCAACCCTATCTACATTCTTCAAATATCTATAAAGCACCTCACCACTACACTAAGTACTATAATCGAATATATGATGCCCCAAATTGTTATATATATTATGATGTCCAAAGCTGATGCTTGTTCAGCTTGGGCCAAGGGCTGGGCCTGGGTCTAATTTTCCTATTTCGTTCTCTTAGTTTCTTTTCCATTGTTTTTTTCCCAATTTGTCTTTTTCCACTGAGTTTTAAGTTTTTTTTGTTTACTGAAATTATATAAAAATACTTTCCAATTTTAGAAAACTCATCAGGCAACCTAAAGAAGAAGTATTAAAGCTCTTATTTATAAGTGGATCAGTAACTATAGACAATTCTTTTTGGTCAACAAAAGGGAGGAAAAATCCTCCAACCTTTTATTTCTAGAGAAGAAAATTCTAGTCTGGTCGTCATACAAAACAAAATTAAGTTCAACAGGAATATCTAACAAAGCGTGAAACCCAAAGAAAGAGAATATGTATAGTTAGCCAATCCGTCGGCAAGACAATTAGCTTTCCTATACACGTGAAAAACGGACTATCCAGTCCCTAAAAATAAAGCCATGGCACAAGCGTACCAGGAAAGACAGTGGATGCGTATCGGAAATCCGTGTCGTAAAAAAATTCACCACTATCCGAGAGTCCACCTTAACCTCTAAATATTGAACTCCCTTCTTCCAAGCCATAAACAGACCATAATACACACCCCAAAGCTCAGCTAGAGGCGCTGTACACATCCTAATTTTCACCAAAAAACCACATCACCAATTACCCAAAGAGTCGCGTAGAACACCACCTGCCGTGGCGAGACTTGGGTTTCCTTGCGATGCACCATCAGTATTGAGCTTAAACCAGGGGTTAGGTGGTTTAGTCCAAGCAATTCTTGTCATTACCCGGGCATGAGGAGATGCTATAGAACCTATAATAGCAAAGGCTTGGGGTGTCTCGACACCCTTGTTCTTAATGATCTGAACTCGATCTCGACATACTAAGGACCTGCCAAAAACATTATTACAACGCCATTTCAAATTCCACCAAATAGTTAGGCTAAACAGTACAGCCCAAGGACAACCAAAGACAAGATTATCATCCTTCAGATTACCAAAAAGCTATTCAAGTATAATTTTATCAAAAAAATCATGTCTCCTATTTCTGGTCAAAACTCTATCCCAGATACCCTTTGCAACCGGACAGTCCCTAAGAACATGAAGCAAGGATCCAGATCCACCCCTACATACCTGACAAATTGACGAGATAGACATATGGTGTCAAACACGTTCTTCATTTGTCATCACCACTTGCTGGGAAACAAGCAAAAGAAAGAGTCGAACCTGCTCAGGTACTTGCACTCGCCAAATACAAGTATAGAGCTGTGACATATTCTGTCTCAATCCAGAGCAACGATTAAGCATGGTATATGCTGAGCATATGGTAAAGGAACCATCTGACGAAGCCGCCCGGAAAGGCAATCATGAGACCCCGTGAAACTATATGGGACGATAGAAAGTAACCGTAGGCGGGTCTCCTTAGAGACAAGATGCTGGAACTAATCAAAACGCCATCTAGTCACATCATTCCACATATCACGAACTGTAATATATGCAAAGTAGCCGGTAATATTGGACTAGAAACAAACGAATGCAAGCTTGATCAAGAAGCCAAGAATCAGACCAAAACCTCACCACGTGGCCATCACCTAGTACCCATTTTAGATTCAGAAGAATCACATCTCGCAGCCTCGTAAGGATGCTTCGCCAAGTCAATGAGAAATAAGCCTTCGGTTGCAGCCAACTATCATCATGAATAGTTTGAATTTTGTACTTACTATTCACAATTTTGGACCATAAACCTGAGGGATTAGTCAAAAGCCACCAACCAAGCTTTGAGATCACAGCCTTATTCATCAAAGTAGACATACAAATGTTTAGAGCCCCATCATGTTTAGGGAGACATAGTCGTTTCCGGGAGAAGATGTGCATTCTCTACGACTCGGTATCTTCTCCCCATACGAAGGTACGAGATAGTTGGTCTAATTTCAACAAAGTAGATTGTGGTAGGCAAATAGCACTCATAGTATGAATCGGTATTGAGGAAAGCACCGATTTAGTGAGAGTGATACGCCCAGCAAAACTGAGACAATGGCGTTTCCAGCCCGTAAGACGAGTAGAAACTCTCTCCAGAGCATAATTGAAAGTATCCTTGTTGATTCTTCGCTGTAGAACTAGAATCCCCAAATATTTTTTAAGGTCTGTAGTAGCCTATATACCACTGATCTCACTTATAGTCGCAACCAAAATCCTTGGCATATTATCAGAGAAGTAGATTTTAGACTTATCAAGGCTAACCTTTTGACCTGAAGCAGCACAAAACCTTTCTAGTACCCCTCTAATTACCTGTATTTGACTCACTCAAGCTTCAACAAAAAGGATAAGATTATCCGCAATGCATACATGAGAAATAGGAGGCCCATCACGCAAAACTTTAATAGGTTTCCAATCTCGTTGAATAACCGCTTGTTCGATTAGGTGACATAGTCTATCGATGCATAAAGCAAACAAATAAGGAAACAAGGGATCACTCTGGCGTAGACCTCGCTGTGATTGAAAAGTCGTCTTCTCCCTGTTCCAAATTAGGCTAATAAATGGTCCTAACAAACAACACATGATACACTGGACCCATCTACCCGAGAAACCCATAACCTTCAACGTATCCTCCAAAAAATCCCACTGAATTCGATCATAAGCCTTCGATCATAAGCCTTTTCAAGATCAAGTTTCGACAATATCCATCCTTTCTTATCCTTCTTACGACGCATCAAATGAATATCCTTCTGACCACCACCACATTATCCACACTAAGTCTCCCACGGATAAAGCTAGATCGAGCCGATCTAATGAGATTAGGCATAAGGAACTTAAGTCTGCGCATAAGTGTTTTTGTAATGGTCTTGAAAAGTACATTACAAAGAATTATGGGTTGAAACTGCTTAATACTTTCTGGACTCTGAACCTTACCAATGAGAACTAATAGACCATCCTTAGTCTTCGAGGGCAAAATCCCTGTGTCGAAAAAACTTATCACAAAACGTGTAACCAAAGGCCCCACCGTATCCTAGCATTCTTGATAGAAAACTGGTTGGAAACCATCAAGACCGGAAGCCTTATATTCGCCCATTGAACGAACCGATCCTTCAGTCTCTGACATCGAAAAAGGTTTTGCTAACGCAACACCTTCTTGATCCGAAATCCGAGCAAAACCAGATCAGGGAAGCACTACACCATTGGAATCCAAATCCGCAAGTGAAAAAGGCGATCATAGTATCGTAAAGCGAGCTGCTCAAAACTTGTTAGGTTCAGAAACCCATTGATCAAAATCATCCTTCAGGCATTCAACCCGATTCCTCTTTCACTTAATAATTGTAGAAGTGTGAAAGAAACTTGTATTTCTATCACCAAAAGCAATCCTTTTCTCTCTTGATTTCTGGAACCACAACATCTCCTCTTGTTCCAAAACAAGTTCAAATTCCTTAAATAGGCGATCTTCTTCAGCAAGTAAGGCATTAGAAACACCATAATCAATACTCTCTTAAATGCATGAGACTTCTTTCATCAAGGATTCTTTTTTGCGATGAACATCACCAAACATTTCTCTATTCCACCTCTTAAGAGTGTTTTATAGACGTCGAAGGGCTTCATGCGTACTAATATCATTCGACCAAGACGAATCCAATAGCTCTTTGAAACCCTCATGTCTCAACCATATTGCTTCACAGCGAAAAGGATGGCGAGAAGGATTACATCATCGTGGTGGTGCTAATTGGAGATACATAGGTGCATGGTCGGAAGAGAAAAAAGGATAATGGGACACCTTAGCTTCCTGCCATTGTAAACAAAACTGCAGATTACATAAGATATGATCCAACCGCTTAGCAACAAAGGAGTGCGTAACGTTTCCTCATTTCCATGTAAACTGATTACCCGAGAAGCTCATATCAATAAGAAACATGTCATGAATCCAGTTACCGAAAGCCAAATAGTCAACCGAAAGCTGACCATTTCCTCTTGACCTCTCATCTGTACGTACAATCGTATTAAAATCACCACCCACCAACATAGGAGCTGGACCGATTGGATAATAGAACTAAGCTGAGACCATAAACCCACTTATCTGCTGCTAGAAGGAGCCGCATAAACCAAGATAAGGTGAAGGATATCAGTCCCAGTATCAATCGTAGCATAAATAAACTAATCCATAGAACTAATAATAGTCACAGTTTCCACGTGAGATCACCATAATAATCAAAGACCACCGCTTGGTCCCACCGCATCAACACAAAAAGATTGATCAATACCCAGACCCTGACAAATAATCCTTGCTCTACCCCACCCGCATGGGTTTCAAATATAGCTAAAATATCCACGGGCTGTTTTTTCAACATATCGAATCGAACAACGGAAATTTGGTTTGTTAGCCCCTCGACAATTCCAAAAATACAATTCATCATAACTAACCATATCGAGAGAAGTAGAATATCCGGGGTACAACATTAGGCCCTATCCAACTCTTTCTCCCCCAAAGTCGAGGAGAGAAGTGCGTTTGGATCCCTTGCATACTCATGCACGCATGGCACCAAGTTAATATCCTTGTGTGTTCTTATCGCATCACAACAAGGTTGTACAAAACCGCCATATCAATACCATTCATTACTACATCTTGAGCACCCAAGTCCCCTACTTGTCCTTGTAACTGAGTTCCTGGAGCCGAGAATTTGTCCGTTCAAAACAACAGGCAAAGGCGAAGGAAGATAAGTAAAAGGACGATCATTGGCACGATTAATAGCTTCATCTGCTAGTCTCAAAAATTTTCTCAGAGAAGGTTTGCTGGAAATCGGGCCTCCATTCCCAAACACAATATCTCGCGAGGGATGACTCTGCTTGAAAGCTTTCTTCTTCAGACCTGTTCTTGATTTAGAGTTAATACCCTATGATAATTTCACCTTATCTTCCATATAAGCAGTACGCGCATAAGCATCACCAACTTGCTGTAACTCATTCACTCTCGGTTATCCCTTGCGTTACTCCCACGCTAACCGGAACTAAAGGTTAATTTTCTATATTTTCCACACCAGAACCTTTAACGGATTCTATATCCAAGACACAGTTAACCTCACTTTGTTTGTAACATCCGCCAACACACGGGGAAGAGGTAAACTCTCAGAAACCCTTGACTTAACTAAAGTGTCATTAACCAACGTCGCGCTCTTAATTTTTGGCTCATTCCCTTAATTATTCTAAGGACGAGTTTGTTCCAAAAAGGGACCCGACGCCATCACTGGGGCCACTCGAGGGCGGGGGGTTTAGATTCATTCCTAAGGAAGGTTTTTCTTTACCGTTAGTACGAGGAATAAGGGCTCTACCTCTACGCCGTACTATAGTAAAATCATCTTTGACATTCCGCAAATTCGTAGATGTATAAACAGTCTCCGGTACAACTTGGACATTATTCTCCTTAACATTCTGAGGATAATTGTTAGTTGAATGCCCATAAACACCACAAAGGCTTCATATGTTCGATAACCCTTCATATAAAGTAAAGTATCGATCATTGTTCACAATAACATACCCCTTTAGAAGGCGGGACAAATCCATTTCCACACATACCCGCGCAAAATGTCCTCGTGTAAAGTTTAGGGTTGATTCATCGACACAGATTGGTTTAACCATGCTTCCTGCAATTTCCGCCAAAATTACATTGTGATAAAGATTTCCTGGGTGTTGTTCAATTCGGATCCGAATAGGAGTAGTATGGATCTCGCCATGGAATGGATCAAAGGATGATGTTCAGATTTGAGTAAGAAGATAGCTACCAAAACACCTCTATGGAGTGCCAGTAATGGCTTTCAAAAAATCACTCTCAGCACCAAATCGAACGAGGAAAAAATTCCTGGGTTGATCAATAACCGACATTGATCCCTAAGGTTTCCATAGCTTGTTTAGATTTCTTGTCATAGCAGCAATATTAACACTATGACCAAGTACCTTCATGTACATACAATTCTCCCATAATGCGTTCATAGCATTCATTAATTCCTCAGCAACTAGAATTCTAGCTTCTCCATCCCTTCCATTAGGGTATTCAGTACGGATCGTTGCCTTCACAAACCCATCAGAGATACGTTTCAAAGGAGAAGAGTTGCCTCCAATCCCAGAAGCAACGGTTGCAGACCATGTTAGGCGTGAAACAGGTGGCTGATCACGAACCTCTGCGTTAATCATGGTTAAACTCGCAACACTCCTCTCCACCGCCATAACCTCATCTGTATTCGAAGCTTTGTCATCAACAACTCCACCAGCCAACTGAACCCTATTTTCCGTGACTGTGTCACGTGTAGAAGAATCTATAGCACCATTCTTCAAGTCCATATCCATTGCCTCACTTGCAAAAGTTCGATCAATAATCCCATCACCAAACCCCTCACCACCACCGTCCCCTAAAGGGGAACACATCATGTTCGAAGAAGGATGAAGGTCCGGTTGTCTCCCCCAAATTCCAATATCATATATGGCAACGTTTGCCGCACGTTTGGTCGAAGCCCTAGAATTGCCTTTCTTAGTCATCGAATCTCAATGTTCTCTACCAATTGTACTTTTCAGTAACTATAAACAATAATGCAGAGAAGTTCTTACTTGCTAAGATACACTAAACCAAAATTGTTTTCTCATCTCAACTTATTCTTAGTATAAGGATAGTACGAGGACATAATAAGCTATTTAATGGAAGTCTTCATTTTGACATACCAATTTTAGGAAAAAGATGACATAGTCAGATTACTAACCTAAACGATATGTTTTATTTGTAGGCAAAACTGATGATGCATGTTTTACAAGAACAGGACCAGCTCTTAATATTAGAATAACCTATAGAGAATAAAAATAAATAATAAAAGCTGTTTAATGTTTGGATTGAGAAGAAAACAGAGATGAAAAACAAGAGTTTGAGGCATAGAAAAACCACTATTGTCTCTCTAGGATCAATGAACTCAACTAAAACAACACCCATTGGAGACATTATTTCTCCAACAACTGTAGGCTTGTCCACATAGAGAAAAATCAAGAAACAATAAACAAAAACTAAAGAGAATGAATTCAAGAAAGAAAGAGATGTGAGACTTTGTCTCAACATTACTCACTAGCCACTGTCATGCTGCTTCCTACATAAGTAATCTTCCTAGTTCAGTTGTCGCATTCCTTTAGAAATTTTTAAAAAATTATGTGCTTCAGAAAAACTCAAGATTTATAAAATAGCAACTACTAAGACTTATAGAAAGCTCACATCTAGATGATAGCACAATCTAAGAGCTAAAGAATGTTTGCTAAATTAATTATACCAACTCTCCAAGATGGTTATATTCTCCTATTGCTCTTGCTTATTGTGTTTGCTTGCTTGTTGCTAGTTCTCATTATGTTTTGTTTTGGCTCTTGTCTTTAGTTTCTTCCTATTTCTATTTCATTGTGTTACTTATGTTGTTAGACATATCATTCAAATTTATTGGCTTTGATTAGATAGGTATGATGTATTCTGATTGCTAGCATGCACATCTGATTGGATTGACATCTTCTATGCTACATCAACATTCTAGTACATCAGGAATTGAACTGAGCAGTAAAATCCTTGTATTAATTTGGTGTCTTTGCCAATTGGGTGTTTTCTTTTCTATATTTAGAATTTTAGATCTCCTGAGATCAAATTCGTGTTGTTTTTTTATCACACTTGGTGTCTAACATCTTATTTTGGTGTTTGTGTTTTCATATCAGGTACTTGACCAACTAACTCGACCTATCCAGCTCGAGTAGGCTGCACTCAACCTATACACTCGACCCGGTAAGGTTGAGTCAGTCATTTTCAACCAGCTTCTCACGAGCTCGACCAGGTCACTTGAACTACCAAGCTCGAGTCTACCACCCCGAGTTCATATTTTGGGCTGTATGTAGACACGGTCCAAAGGCAATCATAACCTCATCCATTACCTTGACAACATCAACCAGCTTTTGCGTGAGTTAAGAAAACAATTAGATAGAATTCAGGTTATCAACAAGATTTGGTTGAGATGGAAAACCAACAAGCACATGACCAATTATACAGGAGCCTCAACAGAGGATGCCAAGATTCATTGAAGCAGGAGATACTCCTAACACTAACACTTAGCGGCTTGGAATTGTCTTACCATCCATGCAGAACAACAATTTTAAGATTAAGAATAGCTTTATCACCATGGTTTAGGGCAACAAATTACATGGAATGCATACGGAAGATCCCCTTGATAATCATGATGGATTTGAAAGGCTCTGCACCCTAACAAAGATAAATGGGTTTATGAAGATGGTTTCAAGCTAAAACTTTTTTCCTTCTCTCTTGGTAACAAAGCCCATCAATGGGAAAATCATTTACATTAGAGCTCAATCACTTCATGGGACGAGTGTAAGAAGGCCTTTCTTGTCAAGTTTTTCTCCAATTCATGGATTGCTAGACTCTGCAATGAGATTTTTGGGTTTTCTCAGAAACAGTTCGAGTCCTTCTGTTAGGCTTGGGAATGTTTCAAGAGCTACTAATCTTAGTGCCCTCACCATGGATTCATTAATGAAACCCTCCTCAATGCTCTATATAGAGGAGCCCTCCATGCTACTTGACACAGCTAGCAATGGCAACTTTCTTAACAAAGATGTAGATGAAGGCTGGAAGTTGGTAGAGAATCTAGCGCAATCAAATGGGAATTATAATGGGGGAGCATGACCGCATAATGAAAGGTATTTCTGATTTTGATAAGAGAACTGTAATGGAAATGAAAGCACTCAATGAAAAGGTAGACAAGTTACTTTTGGTACAAGAGAAACAAGTTCACTTTGTAGGTGGAGATGACCAAGCTCAAGATGGTGAGGAAGCTCAGGTGGAAGAGGTCAGTTTTATGCAAGGCGGTTACAATAATTACAAGCAAAATCTAAACTTATCCTACCGCAGCAGTAACATCCCCAACCCACATGGTCAAGTGTGCCCTCCTTAGCCACAATAAATATAGCATAGATCATACATTCCCAAGCAACAATATTAGGAGAGCTTTCAGCCGGTCCCAACCGTACCACAAGGTTATGTGCCTCAACAACCGCAACCTCCTCTAGCATAAGCTTCAGACATGATGGGTGTGATTCAGTAAATTCTTTAGAGACAAGTATCTAGTGCTAAGTAATTAACCAAAATGCAAGCTTAGTTGAATGCCAAGATTGATGGGTTCCATAATGATCTCAACTACAAATTTGAGATATTTAACTCCAGGCTGAAGTATCTGGAGAGTCAGCAAGCATCTTCTTCTAAGAAGTCTACTAAATAACTACAGGGAAAAACCATCCAGAATCCAAAGAAATACACTGTCCAATCTATTACATTGAGGAATGGAAAAAAGCTTTCTTCATGTGCAAGGAATGCTAAAAACACTAAGGACAATGTGGTCAGGATGGAGAGGATTGCCTTGTATAAGATCACCCACAAAAATAACCTCAAACACTGTACTCGACCAGGCCACTTGACCCAAGCATGGTCGAGTGAGTCATAACCTCACACCTGAAATTACACTCGACCACCCCACTCGACGTGATGGTGGTGACTTAAGCCTAATGCATCAAAAAGTATGTCGCTTCAAAGGAAAATAGCAAATCTTCAGTTTCACCTCCATTCAAGTCTCAAGTACCTTTTCCTAGACGATTCAAGAAAGAATTAGTTGAAAAAAGTAAGGCTCTTTTTGATAAGCTAACAAAGAAGACTAAATTAAAGACGCCTATCCTGGATGGTTTTATGGATATACATCCTTAACAAAAGTTCTTTTCTCCCCTTCTACTTTTAGTAGTCTCCGCTACTAAAGAGATTTATCCCTATCAATTCTGACTGTCAGTTTTCTAGCCAGTCTGAATGAATGATGCAATTAAAGAGAGAACTAAGGAAGTATAAGGTATGAAAGTAAAGAATCATGAGTGCAATGTTACCATACACAGGAAAGTAAAGAGAAGCTAAAAGACCTTGGGAAATTCACCTTACCATGCTCATTGGGTCATTTAACTTTTACAAAATGTCTTTGTGATCTGGGAGCATCAATCGGCCTAATGCCACTCTATGTTGCTAAGAAGCTAGGGTTCAACAACTACAAATCTTGTAAGCTCTCTGATAACAAGGTTTTCTTCGTCTAAGCTATCAAATCATTATAAGGTAGTGGAAAGTAGAGTGGATGTCGAACCAATACTCAGAGAAAGCATGCAAACAACTTATCTAATACCTAGTTCTAGTCTAGATAACCTAACATTCTGTCACAAAGTTAGGCCAATATTCATGTGAGCTCTTAAACTAGCTAATAGGACAAACTACAATAGATGACAAAATAAAAACAGAGCGAGAACATTCAAAACAAAGAAATAATCATAAAACAGAGCAAGAAATAGCAAATGCAAAGGACTATGAAATTAAACATGAATCTAGAGGATAGGGAATGGGTGATCGGCG
>OVBA01005931.1:0-18369 GCA_900406435.1 Lepidium aucheri
TGCAGAACCTTCACTTTCTGCATCCTGCAGACCCTTCACTTTCTGCATCCTACAGACCCTTCACTTTTGTATCTTGTAGACCCTTCACTTTCTGCATACTGCAGACCCTTCAGAGTTGACCCTTTTGCTTCCCTCCTGTTTTGCTGCTGCAGAATACATCCGGGTAAGGTCAGCTCTTCCTTTCCTTAGCTGCAGACTTCTGTCTTTCTATTTTGGTGCAAGTTCTCTGTTGCACACAAGGCTGTTTCATCAACGAATCAGATGTCGCCACATCATCTTCATTTGAACCAAAGATAGGGCCCATATTTCTCCTTATGGCTACTTCAATTTCATTACTAGGTCACGTGTTCTTTCAGCATGCTTGATTACATTGATTAAATCTGCAAGAGAAAGCAATAATTTAATTAATCATAAAATATTTGAATTAACTTACTACTATTTTTTTCCTTCTGAAAGTCACCAATATGGAGAATTCACCTGATTTTCTTTCCTTTTCAATTTCTAGATTAACTATAAGATGACCAGTTATCTAATAAATTAGAGCATCCCGAGACAGACATATTCCCAATTAATCATCCACTTGTTATCTGCTCGGATTTAAGAGAGAATATACAAATAATAAAAGCTAATCAAAAACTAACTGCAATGTAGAGAGTATTGCTCTAACATAGAGCCCAAGATCCAATCATGATCTTGTAAAAGAGAGTTTCCTACTAGAAAGTTATTTTTATTGAGGCAAAACCATAAAAGGGCTTTGAGTCTGAGCTAAATTACGAAATCTTTCAAAAGTGTAATTGTCTGCACGCTCCAGCTGAAGTCTCTGCAGGACAATAAGGGCATTTGAATCTACGATAAGAACAGTTCTTGCTTAGTCTCTTGACTGACTCCTTGCTAATAACATGACAACAAGGCATCATCATTGGTGGGTTTTCTTCACTGCTTTGATCTCTACTCACCGGACAAACAAAAACAGAGTGGTACTGAAACTCGTTTCCTAACTCCAGAAGAACTGGAAGCTGTTCCATTGCTTGCCATTCTTGTTTCTTCAAAGCCATTACACCAACCAGCTTTAAAAGTGTCGGTAAGGTTTCTAAACCGGCGGATAAAGTGACTGTTAATGGTGAGTTAGATGGCTGATCCAGGAGACGATAATATTCTTTAATTACAATTTTGGTAATCTTGTCCCAACATGATGCAGAAACCATCTCTGCATTAGGGCATTTCTCAAGGTCTCTAATCCATACCAGACAAGACATAAGCTTTTGTATCTCTTTAATGTGGAGTGAAGCGTATTGCGGAAAATGAGTTCTCGCATACTTCAAAGCATCAACTTGGTTTCCTTCTCTTATCATGTCACCATACTTCAAACTTAAGAGTATCAGCTCCAGCTTTGAACCATTTTGCTCCAGTTTTTCTCGGTTTGCTGAGATCCATCTCATTGCAGGCTCAATATCTCTAAGTTTCATTGACTCTGTTAACTGGTAGATTTCTAAAGACTGAGACTTCTCCTTAGTTTCTTCCTCTTCTCCAGCCTCCTTAACTAGACAATCACCAACTTCAAACAAGCCTTGTCGGTAAAAATGGTGGATAAGTATATTATTTACTAAATGTGTATCGAAATCAATGCTTCTGCAGGCTATAGATATATCTGGATGATAAACATCTTCAAGTACTTTCACAAACTTGCCTAGACTCAAGTTCATTTCCTTTTGTGATTTCTGAAGCCGAATAATCGGGAAAAGAGAATCAAGCTTAAGCCTCAACTCAGTAAGAACTAATTTGGGTTCTACTTCATCATTGTCTGATTGGATTTGACTCAATGTCTCTTCAATTCCATCACAAACTAGATCGATGACATCTTGGGAAACTGAGTGATACAGCTTCTGCTTCTTAGTAACTCGATCAAAAGCATCTTTCACAGTTGAAGCCAGATCCATTTTCTTCTCAGCTTAAAGTATTAACAAAAAAACTCTTCAACAACTGCAACAGGGAATTAACTGATCAAACTTGAGAATTCTAATAGTTGCAAAAAATTACCAAATAGAATTCGATTTCTCATCAAAGTTTTGCATTACTCTAACTCTACAAGATCATGCAATTCTCGATTCATCAAATCTTCCCTAATATAAATTGGATCATAAACCCCGAAATCCACATAGCTACAATTAAACTAGAAAAAAAAAAGAAGCAATAATTCATGAATATCCCTCAATCACTGAATATACAATCAGCAACTAAAAAGGTAATCAATTGGTAGAAAAATAGGAAATAAAAAGAAAGATGTATAGTACCGAAAAGGCAACTAGATTTATGGATTTCGACTTGAGAAATCAGAAGCCATTGAAAGAGAGACGAAACGAAACCATGAAACTCGAGAGAAGATATATATAGAGAGAGAGCGAGGGAGATATGAATGGCATGACTTTCTCAGCCGAATCAATGCGACTCAAAATTGTTAAGATACTTTCTGTAAACAAGGAACTACTTTTCAATTTTCAACACTCACCAATTATCTAACCTAAAATAATAATATGGCTAACAACAAATTTACCTATATTATATAGTATCATAAAAAATAAAAATAAAATTATCAAAAACAAAAAGAGTTATCTACAAATAAGGAAATCAGTTTTTAATTTAATCTGAAAAAAATAAAGGAAAATTAGTTTTGTTTAACCTCAAACTATTGCCTCCTTAGTGTATCGAATTTATGTTTATTGGAATAGCAAGAAAATGATATCTTATTCTGCAGTATCTTGTCAATTACCCGAATAAGAGCAGCCAAGTCTAAACCATTTCGACCATAAGATTATCTACATTAGTGAACCCCACTCTCTAAATTCTAGGATTATGCTCTCTCCACAAGTAGTAAATTGAGGTGTAGAACACCAATCGTAGAAGAACTTTATCTTTCAAGCAACGGTCAAAGTTTAGAATGGTGGCAATAGAGATAGACCAATCCGGAGATATTGTAGAACCAAAAATTTTATTGCATAGATCAAACCAGATGGAATACTTGTATTGACAGGCAACAAATGGTTTCGAATCTCATTACTCTCTCCACAAAAAACACAAGTCGCATACTTTATAGTGAAAAGGCAAATGAATCGCTATATCTTCCTCGTGGGCCAAAGCACAGAGCTACAGAGAAAAAAATAAAGCTCCATCGATACTTAGGGTTATTGTACCCACCTTTGATAATACAGACATCAAGAAGCATGGGTTAACCCTAATAAGAAGAAGGATGTGTAACCCCAAACATAATAAAAAGGAAGTATGGATCTAGTCTTTAATTCATTTTCTATCATACATCTGGAAAACCTCAACCCGAGCTATAGGCTCGGACCTAGGACAAGGAAAGTTCCAATTTCTCTTATACTCTCAAGCAGATATGCAATTCATTCTTGTTGCTAGACCATACCACTTTGCAAAGTAGACCGTCATACTACAGAAATGGGAACCCACTACTCTCAGTAGCTTCTCTCTTAGATACCGTTCTGGATAAATGTTCACGGAATTCCTGTCCATTTGTGGTCACAGGAAACCATAATGAGCATAACAAAATAAAATAGGAACTTGTGAAGAAATTGAGATTATCATCTCAGCAGCTAGAATGAGAGTGGAAATTGATGGCCTTTAACCATTGGTAATGAACACCATCATCGAATTCGCTAACGAACTTGAAGTAATGGCTAGGCTAGTTTACGAGAAACTTGAGAAACATTGCCATGAATGCTTCCGGCTGGACCATGTGCTTGCCATTAATAGCAGAAGTGCTTGCTATGAGGACTGCAATAGAAAAAGCTATGGAATTTTGGATCCGAAGTCTTGAAATCAGATCTGACTATTCTCAACTAATTGGAACAATCAATAACAACTCCCCTATCTTTGAGGCTTATGGTATTGTCTTATACATAACCTCCTTCATTGAATGTTTCGATGCTCTATCATTTCTCTATATTAATCGCAATTTCAATTTCAAAGCTGAAACTCTAGCGAAACATTTGTTTCGTATCATGTAAACCGATTGTAGCTGTGTTTAATTAATAAAGTTAATTTCAGTGTTAAAAAAAGAAATCATTTCCCAAAATCTCATTTCTGCTACGAGTAAATTTTTTAACATCAAACCAGATTATGAAGGAGAATTAAGACTCTCCTTAAAAAACCAGACCAAATTATGCAAGTAAAAAATATTTAACACAATCTCAATGGATAACAATTTTTTAACTTTCATTTTTATATAAATGAATAATTTAGTTTTTTAAGTCAAATCTAGAAACCTACACCCTCACAACACTTGTTACTCTACTATACCAAAAAAAGTCAACATGATTAATTTAGTTTTTAAAAATTAAAATTAAATAACCAACATATTCAAGGGGGTTATTGAACCCTGTATTATAATAGATTTTAAAGGATTTAAAATTTAGAATAAAATGCACTCGAGTTTCGATCAAATCCAAGTTTTTAAGGTAATGAATTTAAGTAAGACAGTGTAAGTGAGCTACGTTGACTTTCTCAGGTGAATCTGATACTTGGTTTGGCGGAAGTTCTACTTTATTAAACCGGTCCGGTCCGGTACGGTTAATTAGACATCGTTAAAGGCGATGACTCTTGTAAGGTAAAGAATAGCCACGTTTTGACAGAGTACTGCGTTAGTTAATTTGTCTTTATCCTCGTACTTGATGATATTGTTTCTTTTTTTATTGTTTCTTCACATTCCTGTTTATGCTTCTTCGTTGAACTACTTATTTTCTCTTCAAGTCACAAACTAAAAAGTAGAGAAGATGAGAAACCTTATCTTCTTCATCTTAGTTTTACTAAGCATCTCCTCCATTAATCATTTGGTTGATGCTTCTTTGCTCGTTAAGTATCTTCCTGGTTTTGAAGGTCCTCTTCCTTTTGAGCTCGAGACTGGGTAAAAAGCCCATTTATTTATCAGGATCCAGCATTATTATAACACAGACTAAACATCCTTGAGTTCTAAAGTGTCTGGTTTTTGTTTTGCATGTGGCTTTTGATCAAAGATACGTGAGTCTTGATGAATCCAAAGATGTTGAACTCTTTTACTACTTTGTGAAATCAGAGAGAAATCCAGAGAATGATCCTCTCATGATTTGGCTCACTGGTGGTCCTGGATGCAGCTCCATCTGTGGATTGCTCTTCGCAAATGGTAACTAATCACATATCTTCACATAATCGATGCATGTGATTTTATGAAAGTTTAACATGTTTTGTTTCTTCAAGTTGAAGTTAATATATTGTTTTTTCCTCAGGTCCTTTAGCTTTTAAAGGAGATGAATATAATGGAACACTGCCTCCTTTAGAGCTAACATCTTATTCATGGACAAAGGTGGCAAACATATTATATCTGGAATCTCCTGCTGGTTCTGGATATTCTTATGCCAGAACTTTGCGTGCTTCAAAGACTAGTGACACTAAACAAGCTTACCAAATTGATCAATTCCTTAGAAGTGTTAAGTGCTGTTTCTTTGCTTTGTTGCTCATGATTTTTCTTCCCTATATTTAAAGTGGTTTTTCTTAAATGACTTGCAGTGGTTTTTAGATCATCCAACGTTCATATCAAATCCATTTTACGTTGGTGGAGATTCATATTCCGGGAAAACTGTTCCAGCTGTTGTGCAACAGATTTCACTTGGTATTCTTAATTACCACTTCTGCTTCTTCTTCCTTTTTACTTCAGCTTCTGTTATAATGAGGCTTTTAATCGCATTCTTTAATTTTTATGAAAATAGGAAATGAGAAAGGCCTTACACCACTCATAAATCTTCAGGTATTTAAAGTTTTCCGGATCTTTGAACCTGGACCCGGAGCCAGTCATTCATAATACCAGAGGTCATGGGTTCAAGTCCACTTAGGAGGGGTGATTTACGCCTTGAACATTGTATTATCAATGGCTGGCTCCGGAACTTCTAAGGTTTATGTAAAATAAAAAGAATTATGTTTTTTTTTTCTTCTTATTAACAACTTCAGAAATTTGAGCAGGGATATATTCTTGGGAATCCTTTGACAGATCCAAACATGGAATCTAACCATAAAATTTCATTTTCTCATGGAATGGGACTTATTTCAGATGAGCTTTTTACGGTACTCTTTTTATCTTCATCATCATATGAAAATGAAGACACTTGGTTAGACAATCATTGTTTGTTTGCAGTCACTTAAAAGAAGTTGTGGAGGCAAATTCTTCAAAGTAGACCCAAGCAATGCAAAATGTTCAAATGATCTTCTAACTTATGATAATGTAAAAGACTTATATTGCTACTTCAGTATCTCTCTATCTTACAGCTTATTTCAGAAATTAAGGTTGTCTTGTTTTTGAGTTTAAAGTGTACCTCAGAGATATACCAAGAGCAAATTTTGCTACCAAACTGCGAAGTGGATTACATCATCCCAGACATGTCACAAACCTTACCAAACATACGAACTGGAAGAGGAAGAAGAAGAGAACTGAAGGAATCCACATTGCCACCTCCTAGCTGCTTTGTAACAATTCTCTTTTACATCTTCATTGTTTTCTACATCAATGGGTTTTGAAAAGTTCTGATTTTTCTTACATTTTATTGTCTTTGCAGACATACAAGTATTTCCTGTCTGCCTTTTGGGCAAACGATGGAAATGTACGCAGAGCTCTAGGCGTGAAGAAGGTACCTATGTGAATAGTTTGGTTCTGTACAAAACATGATACAAACACAAAGTCACCAATCCTATGTTGATAATCTGATACAGGGACTTGGTAAATGGAATCGATGTAACATACAAAACATACCATATTCATTTGATATTCACACTGCCATTCCTTATCACGTTAACAATAGTCTTAAAGGCTTCCGCTCTCTCATCTTCAGGCAAGATTAATATTTGTTGATGCATCTATCATTCTTTGATTTTATGATATTTTTTTTTTGTATCTTTATTATTTGACTAACTCATGATTTGGTAACTTTTTGGAATAGTGGTGATCATGATCTTATGGTACCTTTCTCTTCAACTGAAGAATGGATCAGAGCTCTCAACTATTCCATTGTCGATAAGTGGAGACCTTGGATGATGACTAGCAATCAAGTTGCTGGGTAGAAAAAGACAAAACCATTCTTTTTAACTTCAATCTCATCATCTTTAAAGATACTCTGTTTTTATCCGTGTTTTGTAGGTATACGAGGACTTATGCTAATAACATGACATTTGCAACCATTAAGGCAATCATTTTTAGACCATTTCTTATTTCTTCTCTAAAGAGTTCACAGGAAAAACAAATAGTGATGTAAAGAGTTGTATTGTGTTTGGTTTGCAGGGAGGAGGACACACAGCAGAGTATAATCCTGATCAATGCTCACTTATGTTCAGAAGATGGATTGATGGGGAACCTCTTTGAAGACTCTTCACTTGTGTAATCGAAACTAAAATCTAGTGAATTGTTATTTTGCCACGTGTGATTCTGTAATTCATAAATCTGTATCCAACTCTCTGATGCCTAAATTTTACGTAACTTTGTGTTGCTGCGTAGAAGATCTGTTTCATGTGCCCATGGCAAGTCATAGACTATGTCATATGATCCTTTCAAAAACATTTTCAAAGCAGAATGTCTTTTTATTATTTTGCAGTCATTATAAAACAAAATCCAAATGTTAAGATCTCTATTGAGAGAAATACAAGAATGATATAGGACTCATGAATCTGTTCAGTATCCGAGCTCATAATTGAACATTGCAAGATATCTTTCAACTGTTCAGAAAAGTGAAAGGTCTCCTGCATCAACTGATCTCTTCACAAGTTTAGCCCATGATTCATTTGTTTCATGGATGATCTTCAAAGCATACTCCTGTAAGTAAACAAACCAGATGTGTTTAGCTTCTCTCAGTTTCAGTACCAAACATAAAGCCGTACCACGAAAGAAATGACAGAGAGAAACTTACTTTGTTTGCTGGTTTGTCTCCAAGACCAAATCTGTTAGCAGGCTTCCCATCTGGGATCTTGTAGTCTCTAAACCAGTCTCTAATGGCCGTTAGTGTACCCTGCACCATATTTAGGTCAAAACCAAAATTCATATGCATAGAAATTGGTTTCAACTAGATTAGCTCTTACCGGGAAATGTTTCTCAACATCATCAATATCATTCACAAGATCAGCTTTTGGGTCATCTAAAGCAATGGCAACAATTTTCCAGTCAAGCTCTCCTTCATCAATCATAGCTAAAGCAGCTAAAGGCTTGATTTTTAGGACCTCTCCTATCTTCCTCTTGGTTTCACCAATCTCAACAACATCAACTACAATCCAAAACCAAGAATAAGGTTGATAAGAACATCAACACATTCGGGGAGCTAAAAGGAGTATCCTAGATTTACCTGGATCGTTATCCCCAAAAGCTCCTTCAACTTCAGCATTTGCCTGGGATGGATCTTCCCATGTCTGTGGAAGCAGCCCGTAGTTCCAGTTTATGTTGTACCTGGATTAAACCATCATTGGGGAGATAAGTCATTGATTTCACAGTCTATCACAAATCATAATTCCAAAAATGAGCTAACTTGTCATCAATGGATGCTGAAGGCTCTAAAACTTTAGCTTGAAACAAAGCAAAACTCACAAAAGAAGAGAGGGAAAGCGATTTTACTTACGGATAATATCTGAGCTTTCCCTTCTTTGTATCTTGCTTAATAGGAGTGTAATCTTCATCAGTAGCAACCTCCATTTTTGCTTTTGACTCTTTTGGTATCTCAACTATAAAGTTGAAGACTCCATCTCCTAAGGTCAATGGTATATCATGCCATGGAGAAACCTATTCACAAATGCATACAATTTTTAGTTGTGTATAGAATACAGAACAGAGTGATGAACCAAAAACATTTTAATTAACATTCACAATGTAGACATAGAGAAACACTAATTGCAAACCCAGTGAAAATATCAAAGCCAAATCTAACCACAACCACCAGAAAGAGTGATGCAATGCAGATCTTTAAACCATTGATTGCAATCACATAGAAGGTTTCATCATTATGATGCGTCTTATTCGTAACCGAGTATCACGAACACCAATGTGAAAAACCCAATACTAAAAATTTGAAAAGCAGATTGTCAATATTACAGTCCAGTCAACCAAGCTTGGATTTTGAACATGGAGACACACAAAACGAGTGAGTAAGAAACCAGAAGGATAAATAAATAAAAAACCTTCTTTCCGGAACCATCGAGGAAGAAGACCCGATAATCTAGTGTTTCGGCTTGACCTTCTTCTTGAACCTTAACCTGAGGATTGTAAATGGCACTGCAAGAGAAAGGTCTCTTGGATTTCAACACCAAAGCTCTTCTGTTAAAGCAGAGACCGCTAAATCCACCGCAGGCTTTCTTCGCCGGCAAAAGGAAAGGTCTTTTGGCGAGGAAACACGAGGTCGTTTGACCAGCGGCCACAGCTGCAGTAATCACTCTCGTGGTCGCCATTATGATTGTGGAAAGATTGAAATTAGTGGCCTTTCGTTTTTCGCTCTGGCTGCCTCCTTTATTCTCTTCTCTCAAAGAAGACAAAATAATATAAATAAACAAATTCTACAGCACGTGGGTTCTGTCTAGTAGACGAGTAGGTGATACCTACTCTAATACAAATCTTATATATATAAACTTTATGGACAATATAACACAAAGGTTTCGTGGTGTAGTTGGTTATCACGTCAGTCTAACACACTGAAGGTCTCCGGTTCGAACCCGGGCGAAGCCATTCGATTTCTCTTTTTATCTCGTTTCAGTTAATAGATTGCAGATTTGCTGGTTCAATTTTGGAGCTTTGATTTATCATTTTTTGTCTTGTGTATGCTTATAAGTAA
Source organism: Lepidium aucheri (assembly GCA_900406435.1). Lineage (NCBI taxonomy): Eukaryota > Viridiplantae > Streptophyta > Magnoliopsida > Brassicales > Brassicaceae > Lepidium > Lepidium aucheri. The sequence goes on from OVBA01005931.1 coordinate 9,840, forward strand.
CTCGGTTTGGTAAGATTTAAAAGAAGCAACTGTAAAGGAACTTGAATTTTAATCTGCAGGGAAGCTTTAGTTTGGCATTATGGTGTTTCATATATATTTTGATCAGGAATTGGCAACATAATTGCTTCCTTTAAAGCTCCTTGACAGTTTAATCCTAAATTGGTAGGCTTTGAGGAGCTAAAGACCTGTGTTTTGAGTTTTGGGGATCAAGATCTTCTCAATGTTCTTAAATATTGTTTTTGGATAATCGAAACTCATAGATAAGAACGTTGAAAAGGTCACAAAGTACACAAACTGATAAGGAATATACAGATGTTGGAGACACAGACATGACGAGTACATGATCAAATGATTTAAGAAAGATCTTATCGTGTCTCTCTGATCATTTTCTGATGAATTCAACACCTTTCTGAATACTTCCAGCTAGTTCTGCTTTTGCTTTCTCCAGACCAATCCTACAGAAGAATAAGGAAAATCAGGATAAAGAACTCATCTTAGATAAACATTTTGAAGAGGTGTGTTAAGCTTTCATACCTTTCGTATTCGTTTAAGGGTCCAAGCTGATACACTTCCTCTGCTCCTGTACGGCCAAGACGCACTTTGGTTGCAAAGAAAGCTAATTCTGTCACCTGTGATAAATTGTCATTACAAATTAGAAACGTTCAAGAATGAAAGAGAGTCGAGTTTACATTAAACAGATGAAAACTGATAAGTCTTTTCAAGATTTACCTGTGAAGCAACAAAAGAGCATTCTACAACATTCGCATCTCCTCTTAGCCCGCGAAGGCAAGCATCTGCAAACTTGGCTGCAGCATATGCCTGTAGTAGTACATTAACAGGGATTCAGGACACTGTTCCTGAGAGTACAAGTGTTTTGATAATAATATCTTCAAGTGATTTTGGTTTAGTTACCATCGAAAGTGTTGCAGATCCAGCTCCAGCTTTTGCCTCCACAACTTCAGTTCCACCATTTTGAATCCTGTTTGTGAGGTACTCAATTTCTGAAGGTGTGAAGCTGCTAGGAGGCTTAACCTGAGAAGAAAAATTACTCAAAACAGTCAGATTAACAGAGAAGCTGAAGTAATATGGACTCGTGATTCCCGCGATCTATTCATTTGATACCTGAGACAATAGTGGCAAAATTGTGACTCCTGCGTGTCCCCCAACGACTGGTACGTCGACTTCTCTTGGATCAAGGCCAAGAACTTCTGCCTGCACATGATTGAAGATATTCAAATCTTGGTGATTGAAGAGTCAACATAGTTAATTGGAGTGAGTAACCATAAGACATTGTTACCACAAATGTGTTAGCACGAGCAACATCTAATGTAGTAACTCCAAGGAGCTTCTTAGGATCATAAGTTCCAGCTTTCTTGAAGACCTCAGCGGCAATGGGGACAGTAGAGTTTACAGGGTTGCTAATCAAGTTGACAATTGCATTAGGACAACACTTTGCTACACCTTCACATAGTGTCTTAACAATTCCAGCATTGATTTTGAAGAGATCATCTCGGGTCATTCCTGGTTTCCTCGGTACACCAGCTGGTATGATCACAAGATCCATACCGGTTAGCGCGTCTTCAAGCTGTTTGGCTCCCAGGAATCCACGAACCTGATGAGCTCAAGTTAATCAAGAGTTGTTCATTACACATTCATTAGCAAGAAGAATCAATCTTAAGACAAGTTTCAATGTTGAGAGTTCTTCTTACAACAGCTCCAGTGTCCATATGACTGACATCAGCTGTTACTCCAGGAGCATTGACAACATCGTAGAGATGAAGTAAAGAGACGAGAGGATTCATCTTCATCAACAAAGATAAAGATTGTCCAATTCCACCTGCAGCTCCAAGAATTGCTACTTTGAAACCTGGATTCCCACCTTTAGCTCTGCAGTTTTCCCTTCCCATTATTGAGTCCTTCGCCTCCATCTAATGATACACCAATCACGAAGAAGAAAGAAAATTCATTTTCAGTCCTAGAAGGATTCAAATAAGGCATCAGAAATCCTAAGTTACTTCACTGCTAGAAACTAATGTCATGTTCATGACTGGACTAAACTTTGAGTCTTGATGAAAAACTAAGAACGTTGATGAATTTGGAGAGTCTATCAGTGTTGTTTGAGAATGAATACAAATTATCACTTCTGATTACCAACGATTGAAGAATTAAAGAAGATAGCTTGACTTAGAATGAAAGATAAAGAAAACCTGAGTGAAAGCAGGCTGAAGATGAGCTGATATCCTAGCAATCCTCTGGTTAGCACTTCCACGAAACTCCATGAGTTCCTCTGTTTACTCTTGTTGGCAGAAAGCTGCTGCAGACTTTTAAATCGTTATATGTCAGAGAAAAGAGAGGACTTAAAACATGGGGACTAGATTGTATGAATATGACATAAGTATTTGTATTATGTGAATTTTGTGTGGAAAGAAATGTTTTTCATTTTGCAGGAAAGCCTTCCTTATCCTTTTATCTTTAAGTTGCTCTTGTCTCATGACCGTTGTGGCTCTCAAAATTTCAGTAGATAAATGGTTTTCGATGAAGTTATAATTGGTGGATCGGGGTGGTTCGGGATTTGTTTTGTTGATTATAGAGGAGCCCACTAAAAGCCCATCAAATCAAGAAACAAGACTTTGGGTTCTGAGTCATCGGTTTAGATGACCAAGAGGGACATCACAAGTTACAAACATTGAACACGGACCAATGAACATTTTTTACACACTTTGTATAACGTTTTACAGCTCTACACATAGATTTACACAGATTTGTGCAGAGAAGGTGACACTTCAGGCAAAAAAGGCTTTCAGTTTCGATCAATGGAGCCACCAAGTAAAGACATTATTAGCCCACCGCCGTGAACTCTCTCCTCTGGAATCATAAAGTCAAAGGCGTTTGTTTCTCCTTCATGTAAACTACTACTGGGAGATTTCATTGACGAAGGTACAAGAACCTGCATAGGTATCATCATCTGCCTTCTCTCAAACTGTACTCGATCAACAGAGCCAGTACAATCAGAGACAACACTAACTCCGGATTGAGAATGGTCAGAAGCAGAGCCAACAACAAGGCCACTGAAGAGTCCAGGTCCAATCAAACCAATCTTGCTTGCATCTCCATTCTCCCGAGACATAACTGTGTTATGCGCAGCGCATAAACCGCTTTTTCCTCTAGCGAATTTCTCGCATTCTCCATCTCCCCAAGAACATCGTTTCCCACCACCGTGAGCTTTACAAAAATCAGTACTACCTTGAGCACTCTTCTCACAATCAACAGTCTTGCAACGTTTCCCACCACCATGCTTAACACAACAATCAGTACGACCACGCGCACTCTTTGTACACCCTGCCACAGCACATCTTTTACCACCACCATGAGCAACACAGAAGTTAGTCCCACCATGTACGCTTTTAGAGCATATCCCGCCTCCATCAGCAAGACAGCGTTTCCCACCACCGTGTGCTTTACACAAAGGAGTACTCCCTTCAGCTCCTTTGCTACACCCTGTAAATATGCACCGTTTCCCACCTCCATGGGCTTTGCAGTAGTTAGTACTTCCTTGAGCTCCTTTCTCACAACCTGAAGAAAACTGACAACGTTTACCACCACCATGGGATATACAAAGACCAGCTTGTCCTTCAGCACTTCGTGTACAGCCTTCAAAATTACATCTTTTGCCACCACCGTGTTTGATGCAGAAGCCCGATTTGCCACGGGCTGCTTTCTCACATCCTTGAGGGAACACACAACGTCTTCCACCACCATGAGATATGCAGAAGTCTGTTTTTCCTTCAGCGCTCTTGGTGCATCCCAAGTGCTCACATCTATTCCCTCCACCATGTGTTTTGCAAAAAGTGGTTTTACTCTCTGAACCTTTGTTGCAGCCTGGTTTTTGGCATCTATGTCCTCCTCCATGGCTGATGCAAAATCCTGACGCTCCTCGAGCTCCCTTCACACATCCCATTGAGTTGCACTTCTTCGGGTTGCGTGGCTCCAAGCTCACTTGTGAGTGTATGTCACTTCCAAATTGACTGATTCGTTGCACCTTTGAAGAGTTCCCAACATTTGGATCTAACAAAAGTGATGGCATGTGGCCACCACATCTCTTTGCAGAAGTAGAACCTTCATCAACAACAGGAATCCCACATTGTCTAACATTACTGAAAGCAACTTGGGGAGTAGTAATCTCTGTACATGTTGACAATGAACAATCAAGTCCGCCGAAAGTGTCTATACTTACAGTAGGCAGACCAAGTTGCAGAACGGAATCACCTCGTGATGCGAGTTCTTGAGTGAAACCACAACCAGAATTTTTGTTGTTGTCGATACTAAAATAGTATGAAGCTGATGTTGGACCCAACCCAAGGACCAACTGACAGCCAACATCAGTGCAATTGGACACATCAGAACAAAAGTGGTTTTGAGATCCCCCAGGGCACTTCAGGCTAAGAGCGGTGTCACGCATGTTGTCCTGTTTATTTCTGAAGATGAAAAGGTATAGATGAAAAGAGAAGTCCGCAAAAAACTACCACTTAACACATCATACTTGGGCTATATCTACATATTGGAGCAACTTAAGTGATGAACAACTTCCGCCATTCACAAAGCCCGATGTATCTGTCCTGTCCATCTCCAAGAATGGGAAAGAAGAACTAATCTTCTAGTGTAATACTATCAGCAGAAGGATAGTTGTTGGAGAGTATCAGATTCTGCAATGATCTTTGTTGAAGTATGCTGCTGTCGAGAATTGTCCACGGGACCTTATAAAAAATCCAGAAATCATGCAACTCGATAGTTATGATGAGCAAAGAACATGGTATTGATGAAGATATCTGAATATGGCATAAGGCTGACGGAGACAAAGAACAATCAAGGGCACTATATTCATAGATGTAAGGTTTTAAAGTTAGGAGCACAAAATTGAAAGCTAAATACTTTGCCTGAGACTAAGTGCCAACCAAATGATTTTTGGATGTAACTTTGAAGTAGTAAGATGAAAATGTAATTGTACATCCTTAGTCAAATATATATATATATTTCACAGAAGACAAATTTAGGCAATGTTAATCAGTGATATCATCACAAAGTCCAAAAGTCAACATCGTTTGTTAGTAATACGACATTTCATTAGAATCATGATTATATATCCAAACACAAGATCCCAAAATCTGAGTGAACATTTTTAGAGTTGGAAAGTTGATTATTATTAATAGAAGGAGAAGACACCAGAGAGAGTAAGTACCACTAGTAATCAGCAAGAATCCGAACAAGCCAATAAGCAAATAAACCTAAAGCACTATGGGCAAAAACAAAGTCTAAAATAGCATAAGTCTTCAGAAAAACAAAAAAAGAAGAAGAGTGAAACGATTGAAAATCATGTTGTGCCAATAATTTCAGCAAACATTTATACGCATTCTATTTCATAAATTTCCATGAATAATAAAACCCAGAAGAAAAATTAGATTCACGATAAATGAGAGCAGAAGAATCAAGACAAGAATTCAAAACCTGGTGGATGGATCTGAAACTCGGTCTCCAGAGGGAATCTAAGTAGAAAAACAAGAATATGAGAAAGATGAAATATTTAAGAAACAGGTATCGGGAGAAAGAAGAAGCTTATTGGCAAAATAAGAAATGCCAGTGTCATTATTATATTACACAGAGCATGAAGGGACGGATCAGGTTTTTTCTTGGACTTAAAATACCCAAAATACCCTCGGTCCTTGTCCAGCTCTGATTGGCAAAGACCAAAGCGCTTTTCTTGAAGAAAAAGTCCACTCGCATTAGATATTTTGCGATCCTTGAAGATATAAACTTGCTACACGCACATATAGTGATCAATGATTCTGGAAACTTTAGAAAGTGTTTAGCTATTATCATACAACTTGATGACTATATCACAGAAGATAGATCATGCATTAAATGTGAGATTAAAGATGTGTGGATTTCAAGTTAAAGACAAGGAAGGAAAGAAAACTAAGTTAAAGAATGAGCTGGAACGAAGACTTGCTGATCAAGATAAAGTGAAGACAGAGAGCTGTTGTCAAAGAAGAACAGATTGCTGTCGAGTAGAAATGGAAACTTGACATATCGTGTGAGTTTCCATATTAAAGAGATTTGGGGTGATTCTAGGGTTGTTGCACGCCTTATAAAAAGGCTAGGAGGGTTGGCGTGGCCGCCTAACACTTTAGAACCATTGGGGGAGAGAATTAAGTTAAGGTTCAAAGAGAAGAAAACTCTTGTGAGCTTTGGTTGAGTGTTCATTTGTTTTGTATTGGTGAGAATTGTAACCAATAGGTGTAAGACTTTTGTAGAAAAGTTTATATCAATAAAACAAAGTGTGCGTTGGATCGGCATGTTCCGATCAAATATTGAGTGTCTTGGTCTCTATACTTTTTCAATTGGTATCAGAGCCGATCACCTAACCAAATCAGGTGAGATCCTGTGGAAAGTATGGAGAATAGACGCCAACTCGTGGTAGTTAGAGAGCCGTTGATGTTGGATCCAAACAACTATGGTCATTGGAAAGTTCAGACGAAACAGATCATAAAAGGGATTGATGAAGAGGCTTGGGGGACTATTGAAGACGGATGGAAACCACCAACTGTGAAGAATGGAGAAGAAGATGTACCTAAACCAAGGAATAGATGGACAACTGCAGAGAAGACAAAGTCCAAATATAATTCCAAGGCACTGTCAGCCATCTTCACCACTTTGGCGCTGAATCAGTTTAATCAAGTACAAGTATGCACAACAGCAAAAGAGGTGTGGGACATATTGCAAGTGTCATTTGAAGGAACTTCTAGTGTAAAAAGAACAAGGATCGACATGCTGGCCACTCGTTTTGAAGCTCTTACAATAGATGAACATGAGACAATACAAAGTTTCAGCAGCAAGCTAAACACTCTGTCTCATGAGGCACTAGTTTTAAGAAAAACCTATAAAGACAAGAAACTGGTTAAGAAATTTCTTCGCTGTCTTCCACCAAAGTTTCATGGACATCGTTCTGCGCTTGAGGTAACACGAAATTCTGACAACATGAGTTTTGCTGAAGTTGTTGGTATGATGCAGGCATATGAAATTCAACTCAATAACGAAATTTAACCTCATCATGGGAAATGAATTGTCCTGTTGGCTGAAGGTAAAATAAAACCACAGAAAGATGATCTAGACAACCAAGTGATATTGATCGTGAAGAATTATCTCAGGAAATTTGAAAGAGGACAGAGAAGGGACAATTATATGTCTGTAAGACAGGTGTCTGAGATGGAACAACAGCAATCTGACAAACAGTGTTTTGAATGTCAAGGTTATAGACACTTTAAATCTGCATGTCCATCAGCCAGGAGGAAGATGGTTATATAATGTTATGAGTGTAAGGGATATGGACATACCAAGAACGAATGCCTGTCCAAATTAAGTGGAAAATCAGCAATCACAACTCTAAGTGATACTGACACCGATAGTGATGAGGATTGTAACATTCTGAACCACTTTGTAGCTCATTTTAGCATTATGGAAATGGATGAAAACGAGGAAGAAGGAGAAAACATCGACCTTACTTCTGAAGGTCAGAAGGCTGGTGAGAATCAGATTCCTGCTGAACACCAAGGACCTGATACAGACGATTCAGAATCTGATGATTTTGATATGACTCCAGAAGATCAGATGAGCATGTTGGTGACTTCTTGGGTTAAACACAAGACAAGAATAAACGTTTGCTGGTAGAAAAACAGGTTGTTGTTGAAAAGCTGCAACAAGCTAAAAATGAACTCAAAGATGTCAAAGCTAAGAATGCTAATCTGGAAAGTAGATTATTTGAGCATATGAAGCAGGTGAAGATGTTGTCTAAAGGAACAGTGGATTTAGACTATCTATTGACTGTTGGAAGGACAACTAATGATAGTTCTGGTTTGGGTTATAAGGGGAAGGAATCCGCAGAGCTAAATTTTGTAAAGGCAACTGGTTCATCAGAGGATGCAGATCAACTCAAACCTTTGCAGCAAAAGGGAGAAAAACATGATCAACATCAACGACAAAGAGCTGGTCTAGGGTGGAAAACTAAGAAGACTCAGTATTATGGATCAAATTGGGGTCATCAAGTTGTGTGTTGGTACTGTAGAAAGAAAGGGCATATGAGATATCAATGCTTCAAGCTTCAGCCTAGGGTTCAGAAAAGTTGGGGTCAACAACAGAATGAGGTATTATGCACAACACATAAGTCTGAAAAAAGGATCCAGAAGTCTACAAAGAAGAAGCACGCAGTATCAGGAGTCTGGAGAAAGCCAACTTTCAGGAAACAGCCCCTTGGACAATCAACATCAACGAGCAAACCTGTGGTGATGACAACTAGAGTTGTTCAAAATGCTGATAGCAAACAGGGAAAATTGGGAAAACAACACAAGAGTGATAGTAGGAGACTTGTTACTGTAGGCGGTTTTGACAGGAACTCGTGGAAGTAGAATGTTGATTGTTGGTTATGTGAAAAGCATGGTCATATCAAAGCAGAGTGTCACAACTATCTGAACAGAATCCA
>OVBA01005932.1:0-18114 GCA_900406435.1 Lepidium aucheri
GAGTTTGCATGACTTCTTTTTCCTAGCAGCTGATCCAATCATCTTTAGCTCTATTTTAGCTCCTTTTCTGCTCCTTTTTCTCCGTTACCTAGATAAATTCCAAAACTCCAAATGCAAATGCAAAAAGTGCAAAACTAACCTAAACAGATCTAAGTGCACGGAAAATCTAGCTAAACGGATGCAAAACAACCTAAAATAAGACTCTAAAACCATCAAAAATCACACACATCACACACCAATCAAGCAAGATACATTGTGGTTGTGATTTTTTGTTTACACTCTATAAAATCATCAATGTAAATAACTGTCAGATTGAAAAGTACTAAATAATCCATAGATGTGATATATATGGCTTATTCTTGCAGCTGGGTTTTCACCAACTTCAGGTTCTTGTCTCTGTAATATCACAAAAACAAATCAAATACTGATCTGGTTTTTCATCTTCGACAATTTAATATTCAAGCTAATTGTACTTAACAACACTTACCTGATTTTTCATCTTGGACGGTTCATCTTGTAATTTGCAGAACTTTTGTTGGAGATGAGCTTGATTCCGTAACATTTCAGCCATACACTTGCTCTTCACTTGGAAACATGCTAACTTGGTTTTAGTTATGTTTTTACCCATTACATTCGTACGACCAGGATTACTAGGTCCTAATAATTGGGGAGTGTGTCTTGTGCTTCAAAGGTTGCAGCTGATGAAGTTTCATTCTTAACAAGCTCAACTGCCTTTTGCTGCAAAATTAACAGAAACAGATACAATTGGTAATATACAACAGAGAAATCAAAACCATTAACATTATATAAGCAACACTATATAACTCACAATCTTTTCAGTTGCATTTGTATTGACTTGTGTACCAACCTTTTTGTAAGGTATATATATAATTAATATACTGTAGAAAAAAGTAACATATTTACTCCATACAAATTACCTTAAATTATTTGCTAGTTTTGAGCTTCACAAATTTATGCCATTCAAATGGTGAAATTTTCTTGGCTGTATATTCATTCCCTGTTGGTTATTAGTGGCTGCATTAATCTGTGATCCCATCCGTGATTTTGATGACCTCCACAAGCATCTCATCTGCTTAAGTACTGCTGTCTTATGGTACTCTTCATCTAATTCAAACCTAGCCTGCACTTAACGATAGAAGATTGTTAGTTTTAAATAGAATTTACTTACCTAACTTATATAAAAAGAAAATGTTACCTGTACAGTTTTGACTTCTTCACCTATTTTTGTCCAACTTTCAATTGTGAAGGCATATGTTCTCGTACTAGAGGTCCTACGTATGATGAAAGCTTAACTGAACCTGGGCCATCCAACCAAATTAAAGTCAACTGGTATTCGCAATTTGGATCCTTGGCTATATCCTTCATCATTGTTGGTCCTCTTTGTTTTTTACGCCTAGGTTCAGCTACATTTTCAGATAATTCAAGCTCACCTTCAGGTTCTTCGTCATTGATTTCTCTGTCAAAAGCTCCATCTGCAGAAATTATCCTTACATTCGCCTAGATATCAATTTCTTTGAAATTGATTATGATATGCAAAAATAAACAATGAAAGCTTTGAGGAGTCAACAGATTCAAGTAAACCCTAACAATTAAAACTCTCTAAAGCAACAAATCAACTTTCAACTATAGATTCAGAAAAGAAAGAAAAATGTGAGATTGGAGAGTAAAAAATCAAAGAAAACAATGGAGAATGAAAACTTGCCTTCGATTTTACCGGAAAAAGTAGATTAGACGGCAAGATTCAGCGGCAAGGTTCAAAGGCGAGATTTCACGGGGTGAAACAACGGCTAGATCACTCAAGAGATTTACGGTTCTCAGAAACTAATTAGGTCGAAGAATATTATGAGAAGAGGAAAATGGTTACTTAGTATTTTTCTAAGTATTTTATGAGAAGAGGGAAAATGAATAAACATAAGATTTTTCTAAGTTTTGGCGAAATTAGGTTCCGCTTACTTAATTTTTTCATTAGCCTTCATGCAATGCTATGATATTCTAGTCATTTTCTAAATGCATCTGTAATGGCAAAATGAGAAAAATGTGCTATTAACATATGCTATTAGTGAATGCTTCCAACTGTGGAGCCAAGCTAGAGTACGGCTAGGGTTTTGAGATCCTATATCGGCGGCGCAAAGGCTAGGGTTTTTGTTTTTTTTTTAATCTCTCTGATTTTATTATTAAAATCTAAAGGAAATAAATAGAAAATTCATGGTGGAAATCGTAACTACAATAGTGGGTGATGTGCTTTATTTTATTCCAAAAAGAAAAAGGAAAAAACTAGCTCTAACTGAATCACATTTTCCAAATTAGGATGGGCAAAAATGGTTTTTAAAATTTGGATAAGATCCATCAACAACTTGAGCATAATATTTAAATTTGATTTACTTACCAAATGGTTGATTAATTTTAACCTAAAAATATGGTCACAAATGAGTCCTAAAAAATCAAACACCATAATAGGCCGAAAAAGACTTCTAATGGCTTTAAAAAAAAACAAAAAATCATGCGTGAGAAATTAGAGCTAACATTGGTCCCATGCTGTACCAGTTCCCTCCTAATCTCAAAGAATTGACCCCCGAGCCCGTGCAGGTCTGATCAGTCCCTTGGTTTGATTCTCGGTTTACTCTTGGGTCTACGTCATCTTTCGTAATTGCAAAGGTTGGTGCCACTGTGCGAGTTCCTCTAGCTGCATTTTGAGTGATATCCTCGCCGTCAGCCTTAATAGACTGATATTTTTATCTTCTTGTTCTCACAACTTCATCTGATGGGTCCAACAACCCACTCATATTATCCTTCTCATTTATGTCAAAATGGTCACTCACGGACGATGGCCACTTGAGGTCTTTAACGTGAGCTCCACGTAGTGAAATTCACACTAGTCTTCCTTGTTTCACGACAACTTTTGTAGTTGCTTTGGTTCTTGCAGGTACTAAAATAAAAGTGAATGTCTTACCTGAAAAGTGGAAGATAAGAGCTGAAGGGGTCGTCATTTGGACCTGCAACCTTATAAACCAAGACAGTGCACTCGGTCTGTGGTAAGCGGTGTGTGGCAGATCCACACGCTTCCCATGTTCCTGGGTGTTCACATTCTTGTAACTTCTCGGATCAGTTACCTGAGATCTAGGCACATCAGACATATGAAGTTTTCACCTAACACGAGTCTTTTCATTAGGAGGGTATTCTGTCTTGGCCATAAGCTTCTTGGTCTAGTGATATGGATCTAAAAGTAGATCTGAACCTTGCTAAGACACGTTGGCACGTGCTGTCCAAGGCGTCCCTAACTTGACCACAAGTTAGTGGTCATTTGGCCCTTACGGTTGACTAAGAGAAAGACATCAACCTTTTGGGGGCAGGTACATTTTGTGTGAAGGGTTAAAGACGTGATGAAGCTTCAAATAACGTGGCATCAGGCAAACCTCCACTATTATTTTCTCGACCTTTCACCCAGGTTGACTCTTTGCGTACACCGTCACTATTATAGACATAATTTTCTTCTACAAGTTCAACCTTGTAGGAATCAAATACAAGAAAAGGATGAGGACCACATACGTTTCTTGTTCCTCCATCAAATATGAACTCTTCTTGGTCTTAACCTTGATAGACCAAGCTCTTGATGACATGAGTGTCACCCATATCAAGTCTGACTGCTGATGGTGCACGATAGATTTCCCTATCAGGATGGAGGAGTCTGAGAGTTGAGACACCTCAGCAAGTAAGAGCTTGTTGATGCATGGATCAACGATAGGAGAGCTCCGATTCATACTCAGAGTTTCAACATGAGTGGTAGGGCGTTTTAGTGCTGAGGCTTCACGAGTTTTGACATGAGTCTAACCCCAATCAACTTCTTCCCCATGCCAAGTTATGTCATCATAGGATGGAGGGTTCTTCACATCCTGGAGGGTCCACCTGGCTGTCATCAAAGCGTTTGGAGCGATATGTTCGATGCTTGAGTCACAGATGAGTCCGGTGGTGTCTGACACGGGTTCAAGGACTGGAATAGGACTGTTTGAAACATATATGACCAAGGGGAGTAGAACTGGTCCGTGAGTGCATGAACGCAAGAGCTCAACACCATAATTAGCTGGGCTAGGCAAACATCAGTGGTGAGAACGGTAGATCCATCTCGTGATTATAACATTGTGTGTGTTGGTGGCTCTCAGCAAACAATAGCAGGGCACAACTGTGTATGGATGGCTAGTTAGGATATGAGGGTGTTACCTTTGGCTTCACGGCTGTGATGGCTTATCTTTTCTCTGATGTGGGCTTTGACTCATGGCTCAGGGTTGTGAGTGTTACCTTGGTCTCATGGCAGTGGAAGCGGTGGCTCAGGGTTTTGGTTTTAGCTATGAAGCCTAGAACATTGGTTCTGATACCACTTTGGTGTAGCGGAGACACCAAAATATGCACATTGCACCTGCAGATCTAGTGAGATATGCAGGGATCTTCTACTTCTAGCAGAACTTGAGGTTCATAATATAAGGCTTCCAGCCATGGAGCTAAGTTCCACGATGGCTATGGTTGCAAGATCCTCTCGCGGTGGCACAAAGGCTAGGATTTTTTTTTTTTAATCTATCTAATTCTATTGATAAGAAGAAAACATATAAATAGGAAATTCCTAGTGGAAACACTAATTACAATAGTGGACCATGAGCTTTATTTCAAAAACTAAATCTTAAGTGATATAGGTTTTTCAAATCATGATTGGCTAATCAAAAATGACTATTAAGATTTGGATAAGATCCATCACCAACTTGAACCTAAAATTTAAGGTTAATTAATTAATCATATGGTTAATTAATCTTAACCTAAAAATCAGAATGTGGTTAATTAATCTTAATTTAAAAATCAGGTTACGAATGTCCCCTAGAAAATCAAAACAAAACAACAAGACTATCATAAAGGCAAAACCTGCATGAGAAATTTGAATTAATCCTTGTACTACGCTGCACCACATGTTGAATTTCAGTATCCTTGTACTCGACCGAGTCCATAGCTGTTTCTTGAGTGTTGACTACAAATCTTCTATTCTGGTTTGTCAGCTGTGTCATTGACTTTCTTCCATTCACATGATTCTTCTAACATGTGTGCTAGTAGAATGTCTACATTCTGGTCTTTTCCACCTGTAACTTTTCCATTGGATACATATTCTCTACATGATCCAATGAAGAGGTTCCTTGTATCTTTTATTGATTTTGATCTGCAGTAATCTCCATAAGAAAAAATAAATTTACTTATAACTAAAAAAGGGACCAATATCTCATCTCTCTTTGTTTCCATGCATGGATTTTTATTGAATTATCAATTACAGTTAGAAGATAACAAGTTAGATTTGAACTAGGGTGCAAGACATTTAAATCGAGAAATTTACATGCGCTCAAATATGATGCCCTCCAAATTCGTAATATAAAAGTTTGAACTTTGAAAATGCATTTTGATATATATAATATTACTAACAATTATTGTTCAAACCCTAATTCTGATTATTTGAATGAAATAAGAGGTAAGAATTCTGAGTATTAAGGAGACAAAAAGAAGAGAGTAAGGAGGTTTGTAATCGAATATGAGTGTAAAACTGTGTATATTGAATTCTGAATGTCCTCCCTTTGGAGGTAGCCTCCTCTATTTATAGATGAATAGAGGAGGTTTAGACCTAGATTACAATGTAATATTTATTTTTCCTAATAGGAAGATTAACATTATCTTTAAAAGATATTCGTAGATTCTTGGAAATATTTCATATTTGAGATATGAAATATTTCTTATCTTCTTGATTTATCTTGATAAGTAGACTCTGGGACGAGGTCCGAGATGAGTTTTGGGTCGAAAAATATATACTAATCAAATGGGCCTTTTGTTGGTGCACCCCAAATGTCTCATTAAAAACCTTAGTGGGAAAACTCATTTGGGACAAAATCCACTAAAAGAAAAATAGTGCATTCAGATTAGATTCTCATATGTTAGTCTTCTTGAGTACTGAGTAAAAGCATCAAGGTATATTGAAGAGCTTCATTCTTGATCGAGTCATTGGATCCGCCGAGTTGGATTTATGTCGGGTGGGGTGAAACCTACCTCTAACAATTATCTCCCCCCTAATTCGGCGAAGGAAGATCTATTTGAGTTTGGAGAATTTTGAGTGAATAGTCTGGTCCGGCATAAATCAAAAATGGCGCAAGGTGCACGCATGTTCCGAGGTGGAGATCAATTTTGCAAGATACGAGAGCTCGGTCACAGTTTAATGGAGAGTTAGATCTTGGCTTATGAGATGCAAGAACTAGGTCTCAGCTTTAACTGCAAAAAAAAAAGAAAAGAAGTTTTGACATAATTGCAAGCAATTGTTCTCGGCATAATTGCACGAACTTGGTCTCAGCATGTTTGCAAGAATTTGATATTGGCATGATAAGGAGAACTTGATTTTGACATGATAGCGAGAAATTGATCTTGGTATAATAGCAAGAAATTGATCTCGGCATGATATATGCGAGGTTTTAAGACTTAGTTTTAGATTGTGTTAGGTTTTAAGACTCGGTTTTAGATTTTGTGAGTTGTAAGACTGGGCTTAATATGTGCAAGATCTTAAGACTCGGCTTTAGATGTGCGAGGTTTTAAGTCTCGGTTTAATATGTGCGAAGTTTTAAGACTCGGATTTTAGATTCGAGGTTTTATGACTCAGCTTTTAGATCTGCAAGGTTTTAAGACTCGGCTTTAGATGTGCAAGGTTTTAAGGTTCGGATTTTAGATTCGAGGTTTAAGACTCGTCTTTTAGATTTGAGGTTTTTAGACTCGACTTTTAGATGTGCGAGGTATTAAGACTCGGCTTTAGATGTGCGAGGTTTTAAGACTCGGCTTAATATGTGCGAGGTTTTAAGACTCGGATTTAGATTCGAGGTTTTAAGACTCGTTGTTTAGATTTGAGGCTTTAAGACTCGGCTTTTAGAGTGAGAATTAGATTTTTGTATTGCGAGAACTTGGTGTAAGCTGATTGTTAGAATTAGATCTCGTATTTGCGAGAATTTGGTCTCAGCTAATTGTGAGAATTAGATCTCGTATTTGTGAGAACTTGGTCTTGGCTACTATGAGCGGGATCGGCGAGATTGCAGGACTCGATTAATTATGAATTGGGATCTTTGGCTTTGACAGAACTTAGTTGACTCGACTTATAGTTGACTCGACTTAGTTGACTTTGACTCGACTTAGTTGACTTGACTTAGAGCGAGACTTTAGGGACTCGGCGAGACTTGGACTCGGCTTAGATAAGAGCGAGACTTTAGACTCGGTGAGATTTATGACTCGGCTTTAATAAGAGCGAGACTTTAGGGACTTGGCAAGATTTTGACTCAACTTTAAATTAGAGCGAGACTTTAGGGACTCGGCAAGATTTAGATTCGGCTTAAATGAGAATGTATTTGTCTTAGCCAAAGATCACGGTATAGTTGTGAAAACTGTTTTTTAGAAATGACTTAGGAGTAAGAATTAGATTCTCGTTTATACTCACCGAGATTTTAAGACTCGGCTTTAAATAATGCAAGAATTTGACTAGACTTGGAAAAATTTAGACTCAGCTACTATGAGCGGGGTTTAAAGACCCGGCGAGATTTTAAGACTCGGCTTAGAGAGTAGGGTCTCGGCCACTGTTGAGATTTGATGACTCGAAAAAAAGATTTTTCGAGATTTAGGACTCGACTTTTCTGAGAGTAGGGTCTCGGTCTTTTTTAGGATTCGAGGAAAGTTTTGCGAGGTTTCAAACTCAACCAGATTTTAAGACTCGGTTTTTGAGAGTAGGGGTCTCGGCCCTTTTTTGTTTTGAGATTTTTAATCTCAGTGAACTTGTACAAAGCTATGCTTTGTCTTTTGGCAAGAATTGATATTGTTTTTTGTACGAAATTACGTTTCGTCGTTTATGAAAGCTTAATCTCGGTAAATCTGTGCAAAGCTATGCTTTGTCTTTTATGAAAATTAGATTCTCGGTTCAGTCTATATAGAGCGTTCACTCTGTCTGTTGTGAAGATCTATACAAAACGGTGCTTTGTCTCTATTTTTTTGAACGAAAAAGTATCTCCATTTTAGATCTTGGAGTTTCATTTGTAATTGACTTTTTTTTTAATTTCATGTCTCAGTACCAAGCTATTCATAGTTGATAAACAAAGATAAAACAATAAAATAAATAAATTTGTTAGTTACAAAACGATTATAGAATGCAAGAGTAATTTAAAAGATTCTCTAACATATAACACTGCGCTGCACGGGTATTATATCCCTATTTTCTGAATTACACTTTTAGTATTGTATTCTTGTTTTTTAATCATAAATCAGATATTTTTACCAATGTGCAAGATAGATATCATTAACTTATGAGCTCTTACCCGTCATTATGGACATTTGAATTATTAATATAGGATGGCTAACAATAAAAAGAGAAATAACGTTTTTAAAAACAATATATAAAATTATAAGTTAAAATAATATTTACATATCTCAAATTACAATTTATATACAATTTTGTAAGAAAATACATTTTTACTTATATTTTTATAAAAAATCTAATATTATTTTATTTTAAACTATGTATGAGATAAATATATATGGTTGTTTTATTTTAAAATCATAAATGAAAATAATTATTTACATTTTTTTTATGTTAGTATTGTGAATAGAGGTAAATGTTTTGTGGTTAAATACAAATATTTAAGAAAACATTTATATTAAATATATAAAAATACTGCAAAATTTAGGATCGTTAGATTTAAAAAATGAAAAAATTCTATTAATAAGTAACTTTGAGATCCGACTTTATATAATAAGATACTGAAAAATTTAGGATCGTTAGATTTAACACATGGAAAAATTATGTTAATGAGTAACTTTGAGATCCACTTTTATATAATAAGATATGATTAGGATTTGATTTTACATTTTTTAATAAGTATAAATATGAAATAATTTTTTCTCGTTGGATAGGTGGAACAATCTTGTTAATTAGTAACTTTTGAAACCCAAATTTCTATAAAAAGATTTAAATTTTTATTTTCTTAGTAAAATATAAATTCTGAATACTTTTTGATACGTTAAATTTGACACGTGGAACAATCTCATTGATTTGTAAACTCAACTTAATATAATAGAACAACGATTCAAAATTTTTTTTTTAATAAAATGTTAATACAAAGTAATTTTTGATCGGTGGATTTGACATGTGGAACAATTCCCCATTGATCTGTAAATTTTGAAACTCAACTATATATAATAGGATTGAATTTATCTTTGTTAAATAATATATAAATATAGAATACTTTTTTATCACTGTATTTGACATGTAGAACAATTTCGTTGATCTGTAAATTTTGAAATCCATTTTTAATAAAAATATAAATACAAAATAATTTTGATCGTTGGATTTGGCATTTGGAACATTCCCTTTAATTTGTAACTTTTGAAACCTAACTTTATTAATAGGTATAGTAACTTTTAAAACCTAGTTTTATATTATAGGAGTAGAACTTTATTTGATCTTTTTAAATAAAATATAAATACAAAACAATTTTCTATCGTTTGATTTGACTTGTAGAACAATCTCATTGATTAGTAACTTTTGCAGCCCATTTTAACAATGCCATTGAACAATCCCATTTTATATAATAGGATGATAAAATATCATGTTAATAATAATGAATTATAATAATAATACAATAAATTTAAAGTTTTACTTTTTTCGCTTGTTTGCATTGATTGTGTTGGAAGTAAACGAAAGATAAAGATTTACGTTGGAGAGAACTTGAAAGTTGGAGAAAATTGTAAAAAGCGTCTAGCAATTGATATTCACAATTTTCTTTAATATTAGGATGATGTACAAAAATAAATATTTAGGAGATATTTAGATAGTTATCATCTATTTGGATTAGAATCACAAATATAGTATATAACTTAATATATAAAAACTATCTAATAAAGACTAATCTTTTATTTGAAAAATAATATAAGTATATAAAGATAATATTGATAATATTATTATATGAAGACTAATGTCAAAACCTTATTATATACATAAAAATATTTATGAATATTTTTATTTTAAATTATATATAAAAATAATTATTTACAATCCTTTTTATATTATGATTGTGGTTAAAGGTACATATTTTGTGATAAAGATAAATATTAAAAAAATCTATCTTAAAGTATATTTATCTTCTTACTTCTAATATATAAATACAGGAAAAAAAATTTTGATCGTTGGATCTGACACGTGGAATAATCCTGTTAATGAGTAACTTTGAGACATTCTACTTTATATAATAAGATATATTGAGAATTGGATGGCTTATTTTGTAAAATAAATAACAAATATTAATCAAGACAGGTAAAATCTCTCACCGGCGCCGGGGTAATTTCCCCAGTTCCCTTATTTTCTATTCTACTCTCCGCCATGTCCACTTCGCATCTCTGCCTCACCTTTCTCTCTTTTCTTCTTTCCCATTTTGGTGGGTTTTTTTGGCTCTCAATTTTTGTCGAGATCTCAAATCTATTGCAATCTGCAGTGTTTTAGCCGGTAAAATTTTGGTCAATGTCTTCATGGCGCAGTTCTTTCTCTCCGGCGAAAATACTCTCCTCCACCTCAGATCAAGCTGGGTTTTGTGCTTATCTCCTCTTCTCCTACGCATCGGTTTATCCGAGTTGGTTCAGATTCTCATTGCCGAAGTTTTACCGGCAAAATAGGTGGTCTCCGGCAAAACTTCTATGTCAAGTACATGTCTAAACAGCCTGAGTTCTTTTGCTCGTCTCCAGTCTTCGATTAACTTCCGAAGGCTATGCAGGCTTGTTGAATATTTCTACAACGCTCCAGTGATTCACCATCTGAGAGCTTCCGCTGTGAGGCCAACCTCACTGATTAAGACAGGAGCTCGTCGACCAAAGTCACCATCCTTGCCGCGCCAGAGTTCTTCTGACTTGACGAGGAAGACCATGGAAGTGACGGCGCCACATACCCCAAAATCCTAATTGGCTACTTTAGGAGGTTGAGTTTGGGCCTGAATCAATTGATTCAACTCTTGGGCCTTTTGGACCCCGAATTTATCTAAGCTTTGGGCTTGTTGCACTTAGCTACATTTTAATCTTTTTCTTGAGTGAGAGAAAATTATCCTGCATTTTGTTTTTTGCTTTATGTCTATTCTCATCTGTATGTTGCTCAAAATTTGAAGAACCTTATGAAGGAATGAAATACAATGAGATTTTCGACAAAAAAAAATCAAGACAAGTGAATATATGACCGATTAAAGAAGCCTAAGCAATAATATAATTTGCTATTGATATATGACAACTGTGAATAAAGACAAAGTATGCAGTCATAATCGATCACCATGAGACAAAATATTAATCCAATAAGTAAAAGATGCGAACTTTAATCGAGTAAACAATCTATAGCTTATTTTGTAATCTTATTATATAAAAAAATGTTTTTCAAAGTTAGTAATTAACAGGATCTTTTCACATGTCAGATCTAATGATTCAAAATTTTTTTAGATTTATTTATTTTTAGAAATTTAGATAAAATATATCTTTATATAGATTTCTTATATATTTAGATAATCTTAATCAAAAACGAATTCCTAACATAAAAGAAATTTAATCTAAAAAGAAATCGGAAATATTAATTGTTAAAAAATAATTTTAACAAAAAGTAATTTAAATTACTAATCTTATTATATAAAGAAGGATTTCTCAAAGTTAGCAATTAACAGGATCCTTCCACGTATTAGATCCAATGATCCAAAATTTTCCTATATATATTTATTTTAAAAAAACTAGATAAAATATATATTTAAATAGACTTCGTCAATATTTAGATAGTCCTAATCAAAAAAGAATTTCTAACATAAAAGAAATCTTAATCTAAAAGAAAATTGGGAATATTAATTGTTAAAAAATTAATTTTAACAAAAAGTAATTTTCATTACTAATCATATTATATTAAAAATATATTATATTAAAAACTTATTTTTATAAAACGAAGTATTATTATTATTATCTTATTATATAAAAAAGGGTTTCTCAAAGTTAGTAATTAAAAAGATTCTTCCATGCGTCAAATCCAACGATTTTATTATATAAAGAAGAGTTTCTCAAAATTAGTAATCAAAGGATTCGTCCATGTGTCAAATCCAACGATCATAAAAATTTTGGTGATATATTTAAAAAAAATAATAATAATTGTAACAATACCACGAAATATTTATATCTATTTAAAATCCTATTATATGAAGGAACCAAATCCTAACATAAAACGAATAGTAAATAACTAATTATATCACAATCTTAAAATAATGCTAATTTTGTTAATATTCTAATAGAAAAATTAAATTCATTAAAATAATTACAAAAATTATATCTATTTATAATAATTATAAAGTAAATATTATATATATATAATTATCTATATACATTAATCCATTGATATTAGAAAGATCTTACTTATAAAATAAATATTATATATAGATAATTATCTATATAAAGATTAGTCAACATCGAATATCCTATTATATTGGTAACATATTGGTAACAAAGCTATATTGGTAAGATAATTATCAAGTAAGATTCGTAACAAGTTAAATAAAAAATACCTATCGATATTGATTTTTTAATAAGATACAATTATCGACTTAGTTAGTTTTTTATATATATCTTTGATCTTGATTCTAACAAAAAATATGATCCTAAATCCCTAATTTTAACAGAAAATAATTAGTTAAATATATCCTAAATAAATATGTGTATATAAGATCTCAATCTTAATTTAAAAGGAAATTGTGAATATTAATCTCTATATATACATAAACATATAGACAATTTTTTCAACTCTCTTCAACTTTTCTACCTTTTTTCAACTTAATTATTTCTTCTTTATTTACATCTAATGCAATAGGCAAATAAAAATTTTAAAATTGGTTAATAACATAATCAAAATTTTTAAATTAGTAAAATATAAAAAATATCTTACAATTTTCTAAATAACTTTTATTATGTTTACAGAAAAAGAATCATGTTTTGTTTCTTTGCGGACATTAGACATTAAAAAGAATCAATGTTCCAAATCGGAAACAAGTGTTTCCAAAACAAAATCATGTTTCTATATATTTTCAAATCGAGAATTTTAGAAATCGTGTTTTCTATAAGTTTCTACCGAAATTCTGATTCTAAAGTGTTTCCGAAATGGCAGACAGACTTCAAACAAAGTTTCTATACAATCTAGTTGTACATGAGTGAGATCACCAAATATATATTTCAATAAATAATATAAATAATTTTTCTACGGTTCTATTTAGAAAAAAGAAATTTATAGTTGACAAAATAAAACAATAATTTTTAATAGCCAGGGTTTTTATTTAGACCATTATATTATATATAAAAAAGTTTCTCAAAGTTAGCAGTTAACATGATTCTTCCACTTGTTAGATCCAATGATCTAAAACTTTTCTAGATTTATTTATTTTCAAAAAGTTAGATAAAATAAATCTTTAAATAGTTTTCTTCAAAATTTAGATAATCCTAATCAAAAAAAAATTCCTAATATAAAAAAATTCTTAATCTAAAAAGAAATCAGGAATATTAATTGTTAAAAACTTAATTTTAACAAAAAGTAATTTTCATTACTAATCGTATTATATAAAAAATATTATATTAAAAACTTATTTCATGAAACAAAATATTATAATTATATTATATAAAGAAGGGTTTCTCAAAGTTAACAATTACCAGGATCTTTCCACGTGTCAGATCCAATGATCCAAAAAATTTCAAAATTTATTTGTTCTAAAAGAACTAGATAAAATAAATCTTTAAAAAGATTTCTTCAATATTTAGATTATCCTAATCTAAAAAGAATTCCTAACCCAAAATAAATTATTATCTTATTATATAAAGAAGAGGATCTCAAAGTTAGCAATTAACAGAATTCTTCCACGTGTCAGATCCAATGATACGAAATTCTCCTGGATTTGTTTAAAAAAACTAGATTAAAAATCATTAAATATTTTTTTCAATATTTAGCTTATCCAAAATCTAAAAAGAATTCCTAACGTAAAAAGAATTTTTAATCCAAAAAGAGATTAAGAATATTAATTGTTAAAAATATAATTTTAACAAAAAGTAATTTCATTACTAATATTAATTATATGAAAAATATTATATTAAAAATTATTTATAAAAATGTTATAAAAGTAATTCCTCATATATATACTATATTTTTAATCATATTTATCTATAAGGAAATTATAATCTAATAATTCTTAAAAAATTAATTCTAACAAAAAGTAATTTTCATTAGTAATTTTATATTGAAAAATATTATATTTTAAAATTATTTATAAAAATAATTATATATATATATGATATTCTGGATAATATATATTTAAAAATAAATCCTAATTTGATAAGACATATATTTGTGATCATAATTCTAACAGAATATAATTATCTAAATACATAAATAATCATAAACTAAATGTAATTTTGTATACATAATCCTAATGTAAAAAGAATTGTAAATACTAAATGCTATATATACATAAACACATAGACGATTTTTTTAATACTTTTCAACTTTTCAAATTTTCTTCCATTTAATTTATTTGTTTTCGTTTACATCAAGAACAATTAATTAAGGCAAACAAACAAAAAAAGTACAAAAACAAATCTAGCGTGTTATTATTATATATTACTATTATTACATTTAAATCTTATCATCATATTATATAAAAAATGATTTCTCAAATGATTCTCCTAAAATTTTTTAAACAAAACTAGATAAAAAGTCTTTAAATCTATTTCTTCAATATTTAACTTATCCAAATCTAAAAAGAATTCATAACCTAAAAAGAAATTTTAATCTAACAGGAAATCAAGAGTATTAATTGTTAACAAGTTAATTTTTACAAAAAGTAATTTTCATTACTAATCTTATTATATAAAAAAATATTATATTAACAACTTATTTCTTAAAAAGCAATATATATATATATACTATATTTTTAATCATATTTATCTATAAACAATTCCTAATATAATAATTCTTAAAAAACTGATTTTAATAAAATGTAATTTTAATTAGTAATTTTATATTGAAAAATATTATATTTTAATTTATTTATAAAAGACAAAAAATTATATATATATATATGATATTTTAAATAATATTTATTTATAAAAATCTTAACTTGATAAGATATATATATCTGTGATCATAATTCTAACAAAAAATAATTATCTAAATACTCCCAGATATTTATTTGTATATAAAATCCTAAATTAAAAGGAATTTTGTACACATAATCTCAATTTTTGGATGAGTTTACTAATTCCATCCAAATGCTCCATCTTGATGAGGCACTTAAATGTTTCTAAAAGAACAACAGTTTTTATCTCGGTGTTTTTTTGTCCATCCACATGCTCCATGAGCATGTGGATGGACAAAAGAACACCTTAGCTATTAACAGGATTCTTCCACGTGTCAGATTCAATAATCCGAAAATTTCTTAGATTTTTTAAATTAGATAAAAAACCTTAAATAAATTTTTTTAATATTTAGATTATCCAAATCTAAAAAAAATTATAACCTAAAAAGAAATCTTAATCTAATCTTATTATATAAAAAAGATTTTTCAAGGTTAGTAATTAACAGGATTTTTACGTGTCAGATCCAATGATCTGAAATTCTCCTGGATTTATTTATTTTTAAAAACTAGATAAAAATTCTTTACAAATATATTCATCAATTTTTAGTTTATCCAAACATAAAAAAATCTTAACCTAAAAAGAAATCTTAATCTAAAAGAAAATCGGAAATAGTTAAAAAAGTTAATTTCAACAAAAAGTAGTTTTCATTACTAAACTTATTATATAAATAAAAATATTTTATTAAAAACAAAATATAAAGAAATCTTAATCTAATAATTCTTAAAAAATTATTTCTAACAAAAAGAAATTTGATTAGTAATTTTATTATATAAAAAAAATAATATATTAAAAATTAAAAAACGAAAATTATATATATATATATATATATGATATTTTGAATAATATATATTTATAAAAAATCCTAATTTGATAAGATATATATCTGTGATCATAATCCTAAGAAAAGATAATTATCTAAATATTCCGAAATATTTATTTGTATACATAATCCTAAATTGAAATGAAGTTTTTATACTTAATTTTAATCTAAAAGGAATTTTGAATATTAATTTTTATATATACATAAACACATAGACGGTTTTTGAATACCTTCAAACTTTTCTAACTTTCTCCATTTTAATATATTTGTCTCATTTACATATAGAGTAATCAAGGAAAACAAACAAAAAAGGTAAAAAATTTAATTTAATATGTTTTTATTTTATTTACTATTATTATTTTGAAATCTTATCATATCATAACAAATAGGGTTTCCGAAATTAATAATAAAGGGATTCTTCCACATGTCAAACTCAACCATCCAAAAAATAGTGTATCATATTATACATAATTGGATTTCAAAAATTAGTAATCAACGAGATTCTTCTACGAGTCAAATCTTATTATAACCTATTATAACCTATTATATTAAATTGAATTTCAAAAGTTAGTAACTAAAGAGATTTTCTACATGTGAGAACTTATTATTAAGTTGGATCTCAAAATTTACAAACGGTATAAATTTCTAAGACATTATTCAAAATATATATTAAACATTATTTAATAAAAACAAACCCGTGCAAGAATCCATATCTAGTTATATTATATAAGCTTTATTGAAAACGCCGAAAAATTGACAATCATTCAAAGCGCTCAAACAATTATCACGGTCAGATGCTACGACCAATTGTTCAATTAAATCGGATAAGTTATCAAGTAGTCAATTTTCAAAATCTGATCTAATTTGAGTTAAACCAAATAAACGAGCAAATTCGAAAAACTAATATATGAAAACATTCATGAAGATCGAAGCCAACTGAAAGTGTGATATCGATCTTTTACTTATCTCTTTGTCCGGGAAGAACTATTTTTGCCATCCTCGCATAAAGAATTCTTTTTATTACCCTCTCTTGAGGGTTAACAGTTCGGACCAGATTTAGCACAAAATATTAAATTTAATTCTGATTATTTGAATTAAATAAAAGGTAAGAATTCTGAGTATCAAGAAGACAAAAAGAAGAGACTAAGAAGGTTTGTAATCGAATATGGGTGTAAAACTGTGTATATTGAATTCTGAATGTCCTCTCTTTGGAGATAGTCTCCTCTATTTATAGATGAATAAAGGACGTTTAGACCTAGATTACAATGTAATATTTCCAGGAAGATTAACATTATCTCTAAAAGATATTCCTAGATTCTTGGAAATATTCCATATTTGAGATATGAAATATTTCTTATCTTCTTGATTTGTCTTGACAAGTAGACTTTGTACCGAGCTTCGAAATGAGTTTTGGGCCGAAAATACATACTAATGAAATGAGCCTTTTGTTGGTGCAGCCCAAATGTCTCATTAAAAATCTTAGTGGGAAAACCCATTCGAGACAAAACTTACTAAGGGAAAAAGAGTGCATGGAGACTGCATCATCAAGGTATATTGAAGAGATTCATTCTTGATCGAGTCTTTAGATCCACCGAGTTGGATTTATGTCGGGTGGGGTGAAACCCACCTCTAACAATTATTATTATATTTAGTTTCTGAAAATATTTTTTAATTTTACAATTTTACGATTTATCTCTATAATGAAATTGATTATGTGAATCCGTATAATACACAATATAACAGTAATTTTCAAAACGGTTTTACGATCATATACATTAGATTTAAATTTTAATAAAATTAATTTAGATTAGTCGTTGCGAGAACTTTGATTTAATATATTACTAGATATCGCACGGGTATATTTTTATTAAATAATGCTTAACATATATTTTGAATAATGTCTTAGAAATCTATACGTTACTCTACAGTTTTGAACGGTTCAGTCTGACACATGGAAGAATCTCTTTACTACTAACTTCTCAAACCCTATTTTATATAATATGATAAGATTTCAACCTAATAATAGTAAAATAAAATAATAACACATTAAATTT
>OVBA01005933.1:3480-18369 GCA_900406435.1 Lepidium aucheri
AACTTGCCAAGAGAACAAGGAATGGTGAATTATCCTTGATCTTCTTGCTTTACAAGCTCCTTAAGATAAGGTATAGGAGGTCGATATTTATCCTCACAGCTGCTCTCCTTATCCACTACGAGTGCATTAGCCTTAAGATTCACAACATTGCAAGATTCTCTAGGGTTTTTCTCAACTTTACCCGGTAAAGCTCCTTGTGGCCTTCTCATAGCTTCAGCTGTTTGTGCCACTTGTGTATCCAGCTTCTTCAAGTGTACTGAGACGGATTTAAACTTATTGTTCAAATCGTTGTACATGCTGTCCACCTTAGTATTAAGATCCCTAGTAGAATTTTGCTGCTCGGTTGCAAGCTGTTGAATGAGAGCTTTAATCTCATTATTAGAAGTTCCAGATGAACTAGCTTGTTGTGTTGCCTCTTGTGTGTAATGCTTGTAGGGTTTTCGCCAATCTCCAGCCCCTGAATTCGACATTTGGTTGTTCCATCTCTGTCCTGAGTTCTGCACAAATGGTTTACCCTGAAATGGTGATCCATGTGGCGTTATTGGAGGTGGTATGACAATATCTTGTGGATTCTTGACGTTGGTGCTCGTGTATGAGAGATAGTTCTGGTTCTGTCCCCTGTTTTGCCAATGAACATAATTGACCTCTTTCTGATCTTCAAACATATCGGACTCAACCTGAACTTGATCGACTTCTCTAGTGTCATCCAGCTGATGCACTCCTCGGTTCTCTCCACGACTTGCCTTTATAAGCATGTCGAGCTTCTCTAAAATCTCATGGATCCTCTAAATCTCCTCACTATTGACCTTCTTACTTCAATCATATTGTGGACAATTGTTCCCTGAACTTGCAGCCAAGTTGTCGATGAGGGTGAAGACTTCATCCCTAGTGTTCGTCATGAAGTCTCCATTGCTAGCAGCATTCAAAGAGTTCTTATACTCCCAATCGATTTCTCCATAGAATGTATTGAGCAGCTGCTCATCTGAATAACCATGATGGGGAAAATCTCGTTGGTACTCTTTGAATTTCTCCCAAGCTTCATGCAAAGACTCACCAGAACGTTGCTGAAACGCAGAGATCTTGCTTCTTAATGCTGCAGTCCTTGACTTAGTATAGAACTGATCCAAGAAGGCAGCTCTAACTTCAGCCCATTTAGTAAACAAACTTGGAGGCAAAGATCGCAACCATCTAGAATCCTTGTGAAAAATTGAATGGTGAAATAACTTACACTTCACATAGTCCGCAGGGACTCCATTCGAACTCGTGGTACTACACATGTCTTCGAAGTTCTCGATGTGATACATAGGGTTCTCTCCTGGGAGACCGTTGAAGACATATTGCTTCACTAATCCAATCAAATGAGGCTTGATCGCATAGTCTTGCCTTTGGATAGGTGGAGGTCGAATAGCATACCTATTCTGATAGTATGTGTGAGGTGTATCCATATCACCTATAGCTCGGGGTCGAGGCTGTTCTTGTTGCCTCCTGAGCATAGCCAAATCTCTCTGCTACTGTTTCTCGGAACAGCTGGCTGAGTCTCATGGTCCTGAGAATTCTTCTTGTTTTCCTGACTCATTGCTTTAGTTCTGCGATTTTCTCTTTCAACTCTAGCAAGTTCTTTGTTATTCAAACCAAGTAGATTATTTGAACCTTGACTTCTTCGGTGCATAAACCTGAAACAAAAACAAAAGAAAACAAAACGTAAGTAAAAGAGTATAGACTTGAAAGCAAATCTTAACCAAAAGGCAACTAATTGATTCCCCGGCAGCGGTGCCAAAAACTTGATGCGGATCAGGTTTTAACCTAAAGCAATCTACTTCAGGTGCACAGCAATGAAGTAGTAGTACTTAAGGATCGTATCCACGAAGAACCAAGTATTGCACTATTGGCTATCGATTATATTTCTCAAGCTATACTGATCAGATTTTGGTAATTAACTAGCAACTTAAACGATGTAAACTATATAATATAAAAGCACCATGCATAGGGTATTCATCAGGAAATAGGAATCTAACTAGGGAAACTATTCAGAACAATGTTTAAGCTCAATTCTCGACTTGAAAAGAAAGTATAACAAGCCTACTCTCGTAGTACTTGAGACTCCACTCGATAATCTAGAGGTCCTAACACTCGTTGGTTCCGAATTACAAATAGGCATTAAACAAGTAGGTTCAACTATCCACAAGGTGTTGACCTATCAATCACTGACTTGTGTGATCATTTTTCCAGCTAAGCAGGTCGATCGTGCGGTCTAACAATGATCTGGCAAGCAAGCTTGATCGATTAATCAAAGTGTTGATCGATCGATCATAGGCTTTATCCGTGAAACTTCAAGTAATGCTCCAAAATCATCCAAACGAGACTCCAATGCCAATAATCCAAGTTCCTACGTTTTCCACCTGAAAGTGACACAAAACACAGACAAAAAATCTAAAAGTAGGCATGTTAATGAGCTCAAAACCTATAAAATAGAGGTATATCAGTGATCACTGCAAGAGAATAGGCTACACCTAGGATAAGTGTTTTATTCTCCATCTATATCTCAAACCAAACAAGTGGAATGATCAAACGGGCACCAAATGATTAGTTACCTTTGGTTTATAGAGAAAGTAGAACTAGCACTTACTACTCTCAAAACCGACTAACTCTCTTGTTAATGACTCAGATGCTTCTAACCACTAGTTTAGTAACCTTAAGTTGATAGAAAACGTAGAACAAGTTGTAGGGAGTGTAGACATAGCAAATGGTAATAGGATTCTAGTACAAGGAAACAGGAATCTAAGACTCTTTGATAAGAATCGTGTGGAGCTCACCTTAGCAGATAGTGTGTTATACAAGCATGATTGCAGGATGAGAATTGTGTCTGATGACTACAAGAGAAGAGGCCACACCAAGGATAAGTGTTGTATTCTCTATCTACATCTCAAAACAAAGAAGTGGAAGGATTAAACGGGCACCAAATGATTAGTAACCTTAGGTTAATAGAGAAATTAGAACTAGCACTTACTACACTCTCAATACGGCTAACTCTCTTGTTATTGACTTAGGCGCTTCTCACCACTTGTATAGTAAACTTAAGTTGATAGAGAATGTAGAACTAGCTGTAGGGAATGTATACATAGCTTATGGTAATAGGATTCTAGTACAATGAAGAGCGAATCAAAGATTCTTTTATAAGAACCGTGTCGAGCTCACCTAAGCAAACAGTGTGTTATACAAATATGATGGTAGAAAGAGCATGGGGTGTTATCAGTGCAACATAATCGGCCACGCCAAGGATAAGTGTTGGATTCTCCATCTATATCTCTAACTAGACAAGTGGAAGGATCAAATGAGCACCACATGATTATTAACCTTAAGTTATAGAAAACGTAGAACTTATTACTCTCACAAACTGCTAAATCTCTTGTTATTGACTAAGATGCTTCTCACAACTTGTTTAGTAATCTTAAGTTGATAGAGAAAGTAGAACTGGCTAGTGTGTGATCTAAAACTCTTTAATATGATTCTAGTCAAAGGAATAGCGAATCTAAGACTCTCTAATAAGTATCGTGTGTTATACAAGCATTCCCTTAGGAAGAGCATCGTGTGTGATCACTGCAAGAGAATGGACAACACCATAGATAAGTGTTGTACTCTCCATCTACATCTCAAACCAAGCAAGTGGAAGGATCAAACGAGTACCACATGATTAGTAACCTTAGGTTTATAGAGAACGTAGAGCTAGCACTTACTACTCTTTCAAACCGACTAGCTCTCTTGTTATTGACTTAGGTGCTGCTCACCACTTGTTTAGTAACCTTAAATTGATAGAGAACGTAGAACTAGCTGTCGGAAATGTAGCATACCTTATGGTGATAGGATTCTAGTACAATGAAGAGGGAATCTAAGACTCTACAATAAAAATCGTGTGGAGCTCACATGAGCAAATAATGTGTTATACAAGCATGACGGTAGAAAGAGCATTGTGTGTGATAACTACCAGGGAATGGGCCATACAAAAGATAAGTATTGGATTCTCCATCTACATCTTAAACCAAACAAGTGGAATGATCAAACGACCACTATAAGATTAGTAACCTTAGGTTTATAGAGAACGTTGAACTAGCACTGAAAACTCTATCGGCTAACACTCTCACAAACTAGCTAACTCTCATGTTATTGATTCATGTGTTTCACACCACTTGTTTAGTAACCTTAAAAAGATAGAGAATGTTGAACTAGCACTTACTACTCTAACAAACCGGTGAACTCTCTTGTGATTCACTCATGTGCTTCTCACCACTTGTTTAGTAACCTAAAGTTACTCGTTTGTGAGAGTAGTAAGTGCTAGTTCTATGTTCTCTATCAATTTGAGGTTACTAATAATGTGGTGGTCTTTTGATCCTTCCACTTGTTTGGTTTAAGATTTAGATGGAGAATCCAACATTTATCCTTGGTGTGGCCCATTTTCTTACAGTGATCACACACCATGCTCTTCGTACTATCATGCTTGTACCACACACTATTTTCTGATGTTAGCTCCGCACCATTAATATGAAAGAGTCTTAGATTCCCTATTCCTTGTACTAGAGTCCTATCACTATTAGTTATTTCTACGTTCTTTATCAATTTAAGGCTACTAAACAAGTGGCTAAAAGCACTAGAGTCAATAATAAAAGAGTTTACCAGTTTGAGAGAGCAGTAAGTGGTAGTTCTACATTCTCTATCAACTTAAGGTTTCTAATCATGTGGTGCCTGTTTGATCCTTCCCCTTTTTAGGTTTGAGATGTAGATAGAGAATCCAAGACTTATCCTTGGTGTGCCCATTCCCTTGTAGTGATTACACACCATACTCTTCCTACTATTATGCTTGTATAACACACTATTTCCTATAGTAAGCTCCACACCGTTCTTATCAAATGTCTTATATTCCTTATACCTTGGACTAGAATACTATCAACATTTCATAGAGCTAGTTCTACGTTCTCTATCAACTTAAGGTTACTAAACAAGTGAAGAGAAGCACATGAGTCAATAACAAGAGAGTGAGCCAGGTTTTTAGAGTATTAAGTGCTAGTTCTACGTTCTCTATCAACTTAAGATTACTAAACTAGTGGTGAGAAGCACATGAGTCAATAACAAGAGAGTTAGTCGGTTAATGAGAGTAGGAAGTGCTAGTTCTATGTTTTCTATTAATTTAAGTTTATTAATCATGTGGTGCCTGTTTGATCTTTCCACTTGTTTGGTTTGAGATTTAGATGAAGAATCCAACGCTTATCCTTGGTGTGACCCATTCTCTTTTAGTCATCACACACCATGATTTCTTACCATCATGCTTTAATAAGACACTATTTGTTGAGATGAGCTCCACAAGATTCTTATCAAAGAGTCATAGATTCCCTATTCCTTCGACTAGAATCCTAT
Source organism: Lepidium aucheri (assembly GCA_900406435.1). Taxonomy (NCBI): domain Eukaryota; kingdom Viridiplantae; phylum Streptophyta; class Magnoliopsida; order Brassicales; family Brassicaceae; genus Lepidium; species Lepidium aucheri. The sequence goes on from OVBA01005933.1 coordinate 8,887, forward strand.
TACCATTAGCTATGTCTACATTCCCTACAACTAGTTCTCTACAAACTACAGGTTACTAAACATGTGGAGAAAATCACATGATTTAATAACAAGAGAATTAGCCGGTTAATAAGAGTAGGAAGTACGAGTTCTACTTTCTCTGTTAACCTAAGTTTATTAATCATGTGGTGCCCGTTTGATCTTTCCACTTGTTTGGCTTGAGATGGAGGTGGAAAATCCAACACTTATCCTTGGTGTTACCCATTCTCTTGTAGGATCAAACACCATGCTCTTCCTACCATCATGCTTGTATAACACACTATTTGCTGAGATGGGCTCCACATAATTCGTATCAAAGAGTCTTCTATAAACATTAGCGATGGTAACATTCTCTACAGCTAGTTCTACATTCTCTATAAACTTAAGGTTACTAAGCAAGTGGGGAAAAGCACATGAGTCAATAACAAGAGACTTAGCTGGCTTGAGATACTAAGTGTCAGTTCTACGTTCTCTATCAACTTAAGGTTAATAGTCATGTGATGGCAGTTTCATCCTACCACTTGTTTGGTTTGAGATGTAGTTGGAGAATCTAACACTTATCCTTGTTGTAGTCCATTCTCTTGCTTGTGTGGTTTGAGATGTAGATGGAGAATCCAACATTTATCTTTGTTTAGTTTGAGATGTAGATAAGTGTTGGATTCTCCATCTATATCTCAAACCAAACAAGTGAATTGATCAAAAACCCACCACATGATTACTAACTTTAAGTTGATAGAGAACCTAGAAATAGCACTTATTACTCTCACAACCCGGCTAACTCTCTTGTTACTAACTCAAGTAGTTCACACCACTGTTTTAGTAACCTTAAGTTGATAGAGAACATAGAACAAGCTATAGGGAATGTAGACATAGCATATGATGATACGATTCTAGTACAAGAAAAAGGGATTTAAGGCTCTTTAATAAGAACGGTATGTAGCTCACCTTAGCAAATACTATGTTATACAAGCATTATTGTCGGAAGAGCATGGTGTGTGATCACTGCAAGAGAATGGGCCACACCAAGCATAGGTGTTGGATTCTCCATATACATTACAAACCAAACAAGTAGAAGGATCAAACGGGCACCACATGATTAATAACCTTAAGTTGATAGATAACATGGAACTAGCGTTACTACTCTCATTAATCGGCTAACTTCCTTATTATTGACTCAGGTGCTTCTTACCAGTTTATTATTTACCTTAAGTTGATAGAAAATATAGATCGAGCTGTAGGGAATATAAACATATCTAATGGTGATAGGATTCTAGTTCAAAGAATATGGAATCTAAGACTCTTTCATAAAAATTGTGTAGTGTTCACCTCAACAAATGGTGTGCTATACAAGCATGATGGTAGGAAGAGCATGTTGTGTAAACAATGCAAGAGAATGGGCCACACCAAGGATAAGTGTCGGATTCTCCATCTACATCTCAAACCAAACAAGTATAAGGATTAAAAGGCCACCACAAGATTAGTAACCTTAAGTTAATACAGAACATCACTTACTACACTCACAAACCGGCTAACTCTCCTGTTATTGACTCTGGTGCTTTTACCACTTGTTTAATACCCTTATATTGATAGAGAACGTAGAACTAATTTTTGGGAATATAGACATAAGTAGTTGTGATAGGATTGTAGTCCAAGGAATAGGGAATCTAAGACTCTTTGATAAGAATGGTGTGGAGCACACCTCAATAAATAGTGTGTTATACAAACATGATGATAGGAAGAGCATGGTGTGTGATCATTACAAGGGAATGAGCCACACCAAGGATAAGTGTTGGGTTCTCAATCTACATCTCAAACCAAAAAAATGGAAGGATCAAATGGCCAACACATGATTAGTAACCTTAAGTTGATAGAGAACGTAAAACTAGCACTTACTACTCTCACAAACCGGCTAACTCTCTTGTTATTGACTCTGGTGTGTCTCACCACTTGTTTAGTAACCTTAAGTTGATAGAGATTGTAAAACTAGTTGTAGGGGAATGTAGACATAGATAATGGTGATAGGATTCTAGTACAAGGAAGAGGGATCTAAGACTCTTTAATAAGAATCGTGTGGAGCTCACCTCAGCCAATAGTGTGTTATACAAGCATGATGGTAGAAAGAGAATGGTATAATTCACTACAAGAGAATGAGCCACACTAAGGATAAGTGTTTTATTCTACATCTATATCTCAAACAAAACAAGTGGATTAGTCAAAAATCCACCACATGATTAGTAACCTTAACTTGATAGGCAACGTAGAATGAGCACTTACTACTCTCCCAAACCGGCTTACTCTCTTGTTATTGACTCAAGTACATCTCACTACTTGATTAGTAACTTTAACTTGATAGACAACGTAGAACTAGTTGTAGAGAATATTGACATAGCTAATGGTGACAGGATTCTAGTATAAGGAAATAAGGAATTATTTAATAACCTTAAGTTGATAGAAAACATAGAACTAGTTGTAGGGAATGTAGACATAGCTAATGGTGATAGGATTCTAGTACAAGTAAGAAGGAATATAAGACTCATTGATAAGAACCGTGTGGAGCTCACCTCAACAAGTAGTGTTTTATACAAGCATGATGTTAAGAAGAGCATGGTGTGTGATCACTATAAGAGATTGAGCCACACAAAGGATAAATGTTGGATTCTTCATCTACATATCAAAAACAAAACAAGTGGAAGGATAAAAAGACCACCATGATTAGTAACCTTAAGTTGAAAGAGAACATAGAACTAGCAATTACTAGTCTCATAAACCGGCTAACTCTGTTATATTGACTTAGGCGCTTCTCACCACTTGTTTAGTAACCTTTAGTTGATTGAGAACGTAGAACTAGCTGTAGGAATGTAGACATAGCTAATGGTGATAGGATGCTAGTCCAAGGAATAGGGAAACTAAGAATTTTTGATAAGAATTGTGTGGAGCTGACCTCAACAAATAGTGCCTTATAAAAGCATGATAGTATGAAGAGCATGGAGTGTGATGACTGCAAGAGATCAAGCCACACCAGGGATAAATGTTGGATTCTCCATCTACATATCAAACCAAACAAGTGGAAGGATCACAACCCAACCACATGATTAATAACCTTAAGTTAATGGAGAATGTAGAACTAGCACTTACTACTCCCCGAAACTGGTTAATGGTCTTTTTATTGACTTAGTGCTTCTCACCATTTCTTTAGTAACCTTAAGTTGATAGAGAATATTTACCTACCTGTAGGGAATGTATATATAGCTAATGGTGATAGAATTCTAGTACACAAAATAGGGAACCCAAGACTATTTGTTAAGAATCATGTGGAGCTCACCTTAGCAAATAGTGAGTTATACAAGAATGATAGTAGGAAGAGCATGGTGTATGATCACACTAAGCAAATGGGCCACACCAAGGATTAATGTTGGGTTCTCCATCTACATCTCAAACCAAACAAGTGGAAATATCAAAAGCCCACCACATGATAAATAACCTTGAGTTAAAAGAGAACGTAGAACTAGCACTTACTACTCTCCCAAACTGGATAATTGTCTTTTTATTAACTTAGGTGCATCTCACCGCTTCTTTAGTAAACTTAAGTTGATAGAGAACGTAGAACAACTTTAGGGAATATAGGTATAGCTAATGGTGAAAGGATTCTAGTCTAGGGATTAGGGAATCTAAAACTCTTTGGTAAGAATGGTGTGGAGCTCACCTCAACAAATAGTGTGTTATACAAGCTTGATAGAATGATAAGCATGGTGTATAATCACTGCAAGAGAATGGGCCACACAATGGATAACTCTTGGGTTGTCCATCTACATCTCAAAGCAAGCAAGTGGAAAGATCAAACGGCCACCACATAATTGTAATCTTAATTTGATAGAGAACATAGAACTAGCACTTACTACTCTAACAAACCGGCTAACTCTCTTGTTATTAACTCAGGTGCATTTCACCACTTGTTTAATAGCGTTAAGTTGATAGAGAACAAAGAACTAGTTGTAGGTAATGTAGACATATCTATTGGTGATAGGATTCTAGTACAAGGAAAAGGGAATCTATTGGTGCTTCTCATCTCAGAAATATTGTTTTATACAAGCATGAAGTTAAGAAGAGCATGGTGTGTGATCACTACAAGAGAATGAGCCACACAAAGGATAAGTGTTGGATTCTCTATCTACATATCAAACAAAATAAGTGGAAGGATCAAAAGGCCACCACATGATTAGTAACATTAAGTTGAAAGAGAACTTAGAACTAGCACTTACTACTCTCATAAACCGGCAAACTTTGTTGTTATTGACTTAGGTGCTTCGCACCACTTATTTAGTAATCTTAAGTTGATAGAGAACATAAAACTAGTTGTAGGGAATATAGACATAGCTAATGGTGATAGGATTCTAGTATAAAGATATATGGGATCTAAGACTTGTTAATAAGATTCGTTGGAGCTCACCTCAGCATATAGTGTGTTATACAAGCATGATTGTAGGGAGAGCAAGGTGTGTGATCACTGCAAGAGAATTGGCCACACCAAGGATAAGTGTAGGATTCTGCATTTACATATCAAACCAAACAAATGGAAGGATAAAAAGGCCACCATAAGATTAGTAACCTTAAGTTGATAAAGAATGTAGAACTAGCACATACTACTCTCACAAACCTGCTAACTCTCTTGTTATTGAAATATGTGCTTATCACCACTTGTTTAGTAACCTTAAATTGAAAGAGTATATAGAACTTGCTTTAGGAAATGTATATATAGCTAATGGTGATAGGATTCTAGCCCAAGGAATAGGAAATCTAAGACTCTTTAATAAGAATGGAGTGGATATCACCTCAGCAAATAATGTGTTAGACAAGCATGATAGTAGAAAGAGCATGGTGTATGATCTTTGCAAGAGAATAGGTCATACCAAAGATAAGTGTTGGGTTCCCCATCTACATCTTAAACCAAACAAGTGGAAGGATCAGATGGCCACCACATGATTAGTAACCTTAAGTTGAAAGAGAACATTGAACTAGCACTTACTACTCTCATAAACCGGCTAACTCTGTTGTTATTGACTCAGGTGCTTATCACCACTTTTTTAGTAACCCTAAGTTGATAGAGTACGTAGAACTAGCTTTAGGGAATGTAGATATAGCTAATCGTGATTGGATTCTAGTACAAGGAATAGAGAATCTAAGACTCTTTGTTAAGAATGGTGTGGAGCTCACCTCAGCAAATAGTGTGTTATACAAGCTTGATAGTAGAAAGAGCATGGTGTATGATCACTACAAGAGAATGGGCCACACCAAGGATAAGTGGTTTATTCTCCATCTACATCTCAAACAAAACAAGTGGAAGGATCAAAATGCCACCACATGATTAGTAACCTTAAGTTGATAAAGAACGTAGAACTAGCACTTACAACTCTCACAAACCGGTTAACTCTCTTGTTATTGACTCAGGTGCTTCTCACCACTTGTTTAGTAACCTTAAGTTGATTGAGAATGTAGAACTACCTTTAGGGAAATGTAGACATAGGTAATGGTGATAAAATTCTACTCTAAGGAATAGGGAATCTAAGACTCTTTGATAAGAATCGTGTTGAGCTCACCTCAGCAGATAGTGAGTTATACAAGCATGATAGTAGGAAGAACATGGTGTATGATCACACTAAGAGAATGGGCCACACTAAGGATAAGTGTTGGATTCTCCATCTACATCTCAAACCAAAAAAGTGGTAAGATCAAAAGCCCACCACATGATTAATAACTTTTAAGTAATAAAAAACATAGAACTAGCACTTACTGCTTTCCGAAAGTGGCTAACTGTCTTTTCATTGACTTAGGTGCTTTAGTTGAAATTGAACTCAATTCAATTCATAACTACCTAAAATGTATAGCAGCTTTGTTGTTGGACCTTTATTTTATGTTTGCATCGTCTCAATTAGAAAAATAACAATTTATTTCTTTATACGATCGTTGTAACACCGTTCAACGATCGAATTGGTCACAAAAATAAACAAAAAGGGAGGGGAAAAGAGAAAAGGTGTCGCTGCGATCAATATTTATACTTGTCATGAGCATCGCTGTTTAAAACAGCAACATGTCGAGTAATAATCATGTATACTGTTTCTACATAAATATAAGTTAAATGATGTTTAGTTGCTTGTGTTATACGTAGGGGTGGGCAAAATATCCGTAAGATTCGATCCGATTCGTTATTTGCTTTGATTCGATTCGAAAATTCTGGATATCCGTAAAGTTTTGAAGCAAAGCAAATAGTAATATATAATATCCGTTAAAAACAAAGCAAATAACAAATATCATTTTCAAAAAGACCAGATATCCGCTCCGATTCGTATATCAATAAATATGTATTAAAATATTAATTATGTATNATGGTTGAAAATGAATAAAAATAGTATTTAGCTAATTTTTATTGTTTAATATTTTATTTTTATAATGTTATTATTCTCCGACATGTAACTTAATATGAGTTTTGTTTTTTAACTAGTTTGTTTAAAAGTTATAATTGTATTTTTTAAAAGATTTATATTGATAAAATATCCATTTTAAGTTTTAAATTTCATATCGGCATTGTTTTCTCATATTTCTACATTATTTTTGTAATTTTTATGTATTTTATTTTATTAATATTTGTAAAACGAATCGGAGCGGATTATTCGCGGATCTTTGAAAAAAAAACGGATATCCGAGTTTTTGGATATCCGAAAATTTTCGGATCGAAGCGGATCACAAAATCAAATATTCGGTTTTTAAGGAGTGGATCACGGATGTTTTCCGGATATTTGCTCCGTGCCCACCCCTAGTTATACGTGTCGCTCAACAACCGCATGAAGAACATGCCCATATTCACTGATTTTATAGAAGCTGAAAAGCCACTTTTATGTTTTTCTTCATAGTTTGTTTTTAGGCAATATCGCTACTGACTAATTTAACTCTATAGTCAATAGACTTGATATTTATAAAAAACTATGTAACTATATTTTCTATAAACGTATTCAACGACAATGCCTCATACTCGTAAATACTACTAATATCATTCGTGAAAGCGTTTAACAAAATGAATCTTATTATATAAAGAAGAGTTTCTCAAAGTTAGTATTAACAAGATCCTTCCACGTGTCAGATCCAATGATCCAAAATTTTCCTGCATTTATTTATTCTAAAAAAACTAGATAAAATATATATATTTAAATGGATTTCTTCAATATTTAGATAATCCTAATCAAAAAAGAATTCCTAACATAAAAGAAATTTTAATCTAAAAGGAAATCGGGAATATTAATTGTTAAAAAATTAATTTTAACAAAAATTAATTTTCACTACTAATATTATATAAAGAAGAGTTTCTCAAAATTAGCAATTATTAGGATCTTTCCACGTGTCAGATCCAATGATCCAAAATTTTCTTGGATTTATTTATTTTTAAAAAACTAGATAAAATATATTTTTAAATAAAAAATTTCAATATTTAGATAATCCTAATCAAAAAAGAATTTCTAACATAAAAGAAATCTTAATCTAAAAGGAAATCGGGAATATTAATTGTTGAAAAATTAATTTTAACAAAAAGTAATTTTCATCACTAATCTTATTATATAAAGAAGGGTTTCTCAAAGTTAGCAATTAACAGGATCTTTCCACGTGTCAAATCTAATGATCCAAAATTTTCCTAGATTTATTTATTTTAAAAACTAGATAAAATATATTTTAAAATAAAAAAATTCAATATTTAGATAATCCTAATAAAAAAGAATTTCTAACATAAAAGAAATCTTAATCTAAAAGGAAATCGGGAATATTAATTGTTGAAAAATTAATTTTAACAAAAAGCAATTTTTATTACTAATCTTATTATATAAAGAAGGATTTCCGAAAGTTAGCAGGATCCTTCTACGTGTCAAATCCAACGATCATAAAATATTTGGTGATATATTTAAGGGAGAATTGCAAAATGCCCCTCAAAGGAGGACATTTTCAAAAAATACCCCTGTAAGGAGGACATTTTCAAAAAATGTCCCTCATTATGGAAAAATGACCAAAATACCCTTATGTTGTTATTTTTAAATATTTTACAAACTTTTTTCCCGCCAAAAAAAATTTTCCCGCCAAAAAAAAAAAATTTCCTGCAAAAAAATTTTTCCACTGTACGAAAAAATTTTCCCGCCAAAAAAAATTTCTAAGGGAGTTTATAAAATTTATAATGCTTTATAAGACAGCTTATAAAATTTATAAGGTTTTATAAGAGACCTTATAAAATTTATAAGGTTTTATGATAGAGCTTATATAATTTATAAGGTTTTATAAGATAAGTTATAAAATTTATAAGATAACTTATAAGGTATTTACAAAAATTTATAAGCGAGCTTATAATAGAGCTTATATAATTTATAAGACTTTATAAAAAAAGCTTAAAAAATTTATAAGGTGTTTATAAAAAACTTATAACGTGTTTATCAAAATTTATAAGGTTTTATAAGAGACCTTATAAAATTTATAGGGTGTTTATAAAAAATTTATAAGGTGTTTATAAAAATTTATAAGGTGTTTATAAAAATTTATTATGCATTTATAAAAATTTAGAAGGTGTTTATAAAAATTTTGTAAAAATTTATAAGCGCACTTATAAAAAAATTTTGGCGGGAAATTTTTTTTTTTGGCGGGAAATTTTCTTTCCCGTAAACTTCTTTTTTCGAAATTTCGTAAAAAAAAAAACTTTGGCGGAAATTTTTTTTTTTTTTGTCGGGAAAAGTTTGTAACAATTCTATTGAGGGTATTTTAGTCACTTTTGTATTAATGAGGGGCATTTTTGAAAAGATAAATGTCAAGGGGTATTTTTGATAAGGGGTTCACTAAAAATGGCATTTCTCAAAATTTCTCTATATTTAAAACAATAAAAAATAATTGTAACTATATCATGAAATATTTATATATATTTAAAATTCTATTATATGAAGGAACTAAATCCTAACATAAAAAAGAATAGTAAATAACTAATTATATCATAATCTTAAAATAATACTATTGTTGTTAATATTCTAATAGAAAAATTAAATTCATTAAAATAATTATAAAAATTATATCTATTTATAATAATTATAAAGTAAATATTATATATAGATATATAATTATCTATATACATTAATCCATCGATATTACAAAGATCTTACTTATAAAATAAATATTGTATATAGATAATTATCTATATAGAGATTAGTCAATATTGAATATCCTATATATTGGTAATATATTGGTAACAAAGCAATATTGGTAAGATAATTATCAAGTAAGATTGGTAACAAATTAAATATAAAATAACTATCGATATGGTTTTTAATAAGATACAATTATCAACTTAGTTTAGTTTTTTGTATATATCTTTGATCTTAATCCTAACAAAAATATGAACCTAAATTCCTAATTTTAACAGAAAATAATTAGTTAAATATATCCTAGATA
>OVBA01005934.1:0-18358 GCA_900406435.1 Lepidium aucheri
TGGACTTTAAGCTTTTGATCCGGCATGATCGCGGCTAGTGTCGTAATGGATTATCCGGATCGGAAAGGGATCCTCGCCATGAGAATGGGTGGATCTAGCTTGTCCCGGTCTAGAGACCACCGTATATAGCTAGACAAGGTTGGATCGGCGAGTTAACCGCCGATCAATCACCTCATATTCCCTAGATTCATGCTTATTAACCTAGATTTATCCATTGTCACTATCTTGCTCTATTTTATGATCAATTCTCTGTTTTTGAATGTTTTGTTCTGTTTTTATTTTGTCTCGTAGTGTATTTTGTCCTTTGTGCTAGTTTGAGAGCTTGCTAGAAATATGACATATCCTTGTGACAGATCGATAGGTTATCTGAACTAGAACTTAGTACTAGATAAGTTGTTTACATGCATTCACTGAGTATTTGTTCGACAACCCACTTGCTTACCACTACCCTCAATGATTTGATTCCATAGACCAAAAATCTTGCTATCAATCTTCGTAACTGCTTGTCCGAATGCCATCAAATCACCACCAAATGAAAGAACTATTTTGGCTATCTTGTGTCAAAATATCGTTCAATTTCATTCATAGAAAGGCCTTCTTCTGTCAACAATCTCGAGTACGACGTCCCAACAAACCTATCATGAGTCAACTTGTCGTATCTCTCTGACCAATTGTTCAAATACCTTCAAACCACAGCCAAATGAAAGCTAAGTCTTGTAGCTATTTTGTTTCCAATTTCTGCTCAATTTCATTTGGTAGAAGGCTTCAATCGATCAAGTCAACAAACTCGACTTTCCTTCTTTGTTTGATGCATTTCACTTTACTACTTTGCTCCAGATTCATCTCCAAGTCTCCATTCCTCCAAAGTGGCTCCAAATTACCTATAAAAGACTCAAAAAGAGAAAAAATATGCAACTCTTTAACTTACGACTCTAAAATGCAAAGTAAATGCAAAACAATACTAAAATAGATGAATGTTATTTTTAAATGATGCAAAATGGTTAAAATTAAAACTTACAATTCGATCCAAATCATAGACTATTTTTATTATATAGTAAATAACACAAACTAAACTCCACCAGAGGTGGGCGTTTGATACTGTTTTTTCCTGAGGTGCCATGCTTGATGGGCTGAATTTAGCATTGCACTTAATGGGTCTATGTGTTGGTGAGCTTGAGTCCAACTTGATTAGAGTTTGCAGAGTGCGATCGGATTTGTTTTCACATATCTCTGCTCTTGTTCTGTTACCTTCCTTCAAACTTGAGGCGAGAGAATTTCCAACACCAATTTTGCCTCTGAGATGAATAAACAAAGCCCTTGGAAGAGACTTTGTGAAGATACCTGCAAGTTTTTGTGCGGCAGGAACATGAATTGTCTCAATGAATCCCAAAGCAATTCTTTCTCTAATGTAGTGCCAATCTTATTGGAAGTGTTTTGTTCTGGAATGAAGTGATGGATTTGTTGTAAGATACACAGCTGGCAGGTTAAAATAATGGAGTCTAGCTGGTCATGGATATGGAATCTTTAAGTCTCAAAGAAGTGAAGAAATCCAAGTTAACTTTGTTGCTGTCTCTACTAGAGCTTTGTACTCAGCTTTAGTGGAGGATCCTGAGATTGTAGGATGTCATTAAGCACACCATGACACGCCAACAAAAGTGCAAAACGCGGTGGTGGATCTTCTGGTTTCTTTACACCCAGCCCAATCATTGTCACCAAAATCTTGAGACTAAAAGATTACTAGATTTGGTAAGATGCAAACCATATGCAATGGTACTTCTGACATACCATAATATGCGCTTAAGAAGATCCCAATCAAACATAGTTGGTGCATGCATTCTCTGACATATGAAGTTGACTGAGAATTGTAAATCTTGTCGACTTAGGGTCAAATATTGTAACTTGCCAACAATGCTTCAAAAAACCGTTGGTTCATGAAATAATGCAGCACCATTTGGAGTTATATCAAGTTGTAGTGGTAATGGAGTTGGCATAGGTGATACAAGGTTAATTATACCAATTTAACCTCTTGTGCGTATCGTATCGATGTAGCACGTAAGGATCGAATCCACGAGGATCAATAGTTACACTATCAATCTCTAGAGTGAACTTAAGCTAAGACAAATCAAATAACGATGGAAACTAAACAAAACTATAAACGATGGAAAACTAATAAATAAAGGCATCAGGCATCAGGAATTCATCAGGATGTAGGGAATCGAAATCAGGAAACTATTCGGGGCATACTTTAAACCAATTCCCGACTTAAACATAGAATTCTAGCAAACCCACTATCGTGGTGCCTATTACTCTGTTTATCATTCTGGTGCTTCTAAATGTTGTTGGTCCTAGAGATGTAAAAAGGCATTATCAATTGGGTCTAATATGTCCACAACTAGCCTTAACATCAATTGTTGTTGGTTAAGGAGTAGTTGCTCATCTAAGCTAGTTCATGCATCTAACAAGCTTTTGGAGAGTTAAATAACCTAAGATTATAGACTAGGTGGCCAGTCTAACCTAAGCATTAAACTCAGTCTTAGATGGAGAACACATAGCATTGAGCCCTATTTGTTCCTAGATCATTGAATTCCTAAATCCCTAGAAATCCCTAAACCTGACTGGTAAACTACTCAGACATGATAGAAAATTTGCAAACAAAGAAGAAGAATAGAAACATAATAATAAACTGAATTAAATAGAAAAAGGGTTCAGAAATCTTCTCCGATGGTTTTGTAGAGGATAGAGATCTTCTCCCTCAAAGGTTACAAGAGTGGCTGCTGAAAATAATGATAGGATTGTTCTTCTAAAATGTGGCTAGACCTAGTTTTTATAAGGGAAAATCATTCTGGTACAAAATAAGTTAAACTGGGTGAAATATGGAAACTTAAGGGTTTTCTCGCGAAACTTCGATGATCGATCGATCAAGGCCTTAGTAGATTGATCCTCAAGTCGAGCGCATCTTCTGATGGCGTCTGTTCGCGGCCAGAATGATATGTCTTCAGTAAAATTGTCATACCTTCCTAACCGCTTGTCCGATTGCACTCAAAATACCTGAAAATGAAAGCTAACTCACGTGGCTATTTTGTTTACAAATTTCAGTTCGATTCAACGGTGGGAAGGCTTTCAAAACAATCTAAACTTCTGACACTTCTGCATGATTCTACATCTCCATATGCTCGTTTGCACTCAAAACAGCTCATCTTCTCCAACTGTGACCTATGACCTAAAAAGACTCTAAAACAGACTAAAAGACTCTAAAACATACACTTTTACTCAATAAAACCATGGAAAACGAGGGTTAAAAACCGATAAAAACACTGTATATCAACTTCCCTAGACTTAATCTTTTGCTTGTCCTCAAGCAAACAGAAAAATCAAGAATGAGAAAGAAGAGTGAAAACGTGCCAAGTCCTTTCCCCCTCCCCCAGACTTAGCTTCTTGCTTGTCCCCAAACAAGCAAAGACTGAAAAGAGGTTTGAAAATGCGGGAACTCTGTTCATCCTAAGAACACCACAAAAAGAATCCCTTTAGTAAGCCACATGAAAACATACATGGCAGAATCGAGACCACCGTGTACTTTCCTCAGACTTTACATCTGTCCCAAGCAAACTCTACAATCCAAACAAGAAATCCAAATGCACCATACCGACTTCCTAAAGTATCTAAGTGTGGTCTCATAAGGGAATAACGATCAAAAGGACACATGGATTTTTCTTCAGTCATAACCTGAACACAAAGAGTATCTTCCCTATTGTTCCTTTCCTCTCATTTCATTCACTTTACAGCCGATTTTTCCCTTCTTACCTAGGGTATCATTTTACTTTTCCTTATCGGCTGCACAACCATTTTTTCCCTACTTACCTAGTGTATCATTGTATTTTTTATTGGTTGCCCAACCAATTTCTCCCTACTTACTTAGGGTATCATTTTATTTTTTTATTGGTTGGTTCTTTAGTAACTCAAAGAACGTAAACAAGAGTAGCTTCATCAGAGTTCCCCTCGGTAAGCTATTAGTGTTCAAGAAATCGGCACCATCATTGAAGTAAATCTCAGGCTACCATCATTATATGAATACAGGCAGCATCATTGGGGAACTTTTACCCTTAGCTTACCACAATGCACAACTTTGTCAATTAATTACTTCAGATTGAGCACAAAACACCATGAAATGATTAAGAGAGGGGAACCATACTCACTCAAATAAGTCTTTCAGGATTGAAGAGAGGAATCCGATCCGATGCATACCAATCTCCTTGACAAGAAGATTAAGTCAAGATAAGTGTGAAGTCGACATGAGATTCTTCAAATACCCAAGACGATATGGGTAATGTTGAGAAGTTGCATAATCTCTAGGTTTTCCAATAGTCATAGATCTCTATCAAGCTTGAACCAATGGTCACTTAAGTTCCTAAAAATATGGCTAATTCCTTAAAAAATCATAGTTCCCTACAACAATTTTGATTCGATAAAAAAAACCTGACTCAAGAAAAGCATCAAAAAACTCAAAAAGAAAACAAAAGAAACAAAACAAGTTAGTCACAACAAGTGTACTCTCCTAGACTTACTTCACACCATCTCGGTGTGAAAATAAATCTGAAAGAACTACAACTTGCACAAAAATATCATAGGAACAATAAGAGAGACAATGAGAGAAGTGAAAAGAACCTGAGCATCTTGGATCGATCAATCTCTAAGAGGATCGATCAATCTCAAGTGCTTGGAGAGTTGGATCAAACGATCATCAGTAATGAGGTCAATCTAAAGGTCAGGCACAAAAGTTGATTGTGGTCGGACAAAAGTGCTCAGACACCTACTCGAACCATTCTGTGTAAATCAACAACCAAAGAAAAACAGAGATTTCTGTCTCTCCAAAAGGCATGAGAACAAAAATCTTAAATTGGAATAAGATTACTGTGAAATTAATTGCTAAATTCAATAATCAATACATACAAACATCCATCAATGCACCAATCAATCATACATTTTCTCAATTCCAATCTTAAATTCTCAAATTTCTCCAAAATTTTCTTTCAACCTAAACATCAAAATCGACTAAATCTATCTAAAATTTGGTTAAATGGAACTCCAATCATCATATAAGAATGAAAAACACAAGAAGTTTGCATAATCAATCATGAAAAAGTCGAATTTCATAAAACCCAAATTCCCAAAATTTGGCGAAAATAAATAGAGTGACAGAGAAAATGCCTTTACAGACCAAAAAAGAGAGTTAGCTAATCAGAAAGATGATGAAAATCCGAATGGGTTAGGCTCAAAAATCACTCAAATCCGATTAGAAACGAGGGAGATATGAAGGTTTGAAAATCTGAAGTTTTTCTCCCAAAAATCACTCAAATCCGGTTTTCGAAATCAGAAGATTTACCTGGTTTGATGATTGATCGATCATGGGATGAATTGATCAATCAACGAGTATCTTCTGTGACTCTCTTTTCGACGATCGATCGATCACTCCTGTGGAGGTCGATTGTTGAGTCGAGTGCATGCTCTGTGAAGACATAATCGATCGATTATTCTCTCGATGGTCGATCACGAGATTAGGCGTGTACCTCCTGGTAGTCGAGGATCAATCGATCCCAGCATTGATCGATCGATCACAATATCTCAATCAGATTTCTCTTACCTAAACAAGATGAAAAAAAAACATAAAAAAAAACATAAAAAGAAAAATGCAGAAAATAAAAACTACCTACTAGTGGGTTGCCTCCCACTCAGCGCTTGTTTAAATTCATTAGCTTGACTTCGGTCTCAGAAGTTAATCATGAGAATCAAAAGGTTAAGCCAATGCACCTTTGGTCCTCCTCCTGTTTTCACAATAGACAATATACCAAAGAAGAAAGGCAATAGCCCATAAAGGCAGGATTATAAGTTCGTCAAAGTGAACTATAACAAGCGCAAGATATTTCCTGAGATATTCCATGAAGTTTGGACTACTTGGAGGATCAAATGCATTAGATGGAAATATGAAGTCAATCTCAAGACTAGTCGAATTTACTCAAGAGTAGTCTACTTTATCCTAAGATTTACATGATAATTCCATGCATCCATCAATGAGCAGGAGGTTGTTAGAGACTACCTTTTCGGTGCAAGGTAATAGAATTTCCTCAAAATCACCAATTTCAAAGGTTGAAGCACATGTACCTTCTAGTTGGTTCTGTGTCTGTTCTTGCATAAGAACACTAGCAACCCAATTCTCATACTCTGATCCATCACTAAACACCAGCTTGGCAATCTCATCGACTTCTCTATTGTAATCAACGGTGGAGGTTACTTCAACATCTTGAGCAGTCTTGGTCTTTGTCTTCTCAAGAAGTGTACACATCGCTTCATACTCACTGTTGATATCATTGTACACCCTACCAATTTTTGCATCAAACTCCAATGTAAAGTGCTGCTGATTTTGCTGAATCTGACCCAATATAGCCATAATCTCATTCTGATCAGAAGATTCCTCCTTACAAGTTCGATCTTGGAAACATCTTTCACGCATCCCCTCATGATGTAAGTAGTCATTACATGACTGATCATTGTATGAACAATTATCCAATAACCACCCGATTGATCGAGGCTTATATCTCTTGGTCAATTTCATGCTTTCATGTTAGCCACACGTGATTCAAAGAAGAAAAGAAAAAAAGAAAAATGTTAGTAAATAAAATCTTAGACTAAAGTTCAATCTTAAATCAAAAGGCAACAGAATTGGTCCCCGATAGCGGTATCAAAATTGATACAAGGTTAATTATACCAATTTAACCTCTCGTGCATATCGTATCGATGTAGTACTTAAGGATCGAATCCACGAGGACCAATGGCTACACTATCAATCTTTAGAGTGAACTTAAGCTAAGACAAATCAAATAACGATGAAAACTAAACAAAAGTATAAATGATGGAAAACTAATAAATAAAGGCATCATGCAACATGGATTCATCAGGAAGCAGGGAATCAAAATCAGTGAACTATTTAGGGCATACTTTAAACCAATTCTCGAATTAAACATAAAATCTAGCAAACCCACTGTTGTGGTGCCTACTACTCTGTTTATCATTCTGGTGCTCCTAACTGTCGTTGGTCCTAGAGATGTAAGCAGACATTAGCAATTGGATCTAATATGTCCACAACTAGCCTTAACATCAACTGTTGTTGGTTACGGACTAGTTGCTCATCTAAGCTAGTTCAGGCATGTAACAAGCTTTTGGAGAGTTAAACAACCTAAGGTCATAGACTAGCTGGCCAGTCTAACCAAAGCATTAAACTCAGTCTTAGATGGAGAACACATAACATCGAGCCCTATTTGTTTCTAATTCATTGAATCCCTAAATCCCTAGAAATCCCTAAACGTGATTGGTAAGCTACTCAGACATGATAGAAAATAAGCAAACAAAGAAGAAGAATAGAAACATAATAATAAACTGAATTAAATAGAAATAGGGTTGAGAAATATTCTCCAATTGTGATGTGGAGGATAGAGATCTTCTCCCTCAAAGAGTACAAGAATGACTGCTAAAAATAATGATAGGATTGTTCTTCTAAAATGTGGCTAGACCTAGATTTTATAAGGGAAAATAATACTGATACGAAATAAGTTAAACCGGGTGAAATATAGAAATTTGAGGTTTTTGTCACAAAACTCAATGATCGAGCGATCAAGCTGTTGATCGATCGATCAAGGCCTTAGTAGATTGATCCTCAAGTCGAGCGCATCTTTTGGTGGCGTCTGTTCGCGGCCAGAATGACATGTCTTGGTAAAATGGTCATATCTTCCTAACCACTTGTCTGATTGCCCTCAAAATACCTCCAAATGAAAGCTAACTCACGTGGCTATCTTGTGTCGAAATTTCAGTTCGCTCCAAAGGTGAGAAGGCTTCCAAAAGAATCCAAACTTCTGACACTTCTGTATTATTCTGCATCTCCATATGCTCGTTTGCACTCAAAACAGCTCATCTTCTCCAAATGTGACCTATGACCTGAAAGACTCTAGAACAGCGTAAAAGACTCTAAAACATATACTTTGACTCAATAAAACCATAGAAAATAAGGGTTAAAAACTGATAAAAATACCGTATATCAATAGTCTTACATGAGTCTATACCTGCTTGAATCAATATCTCTTCAGCATACTTTTGTTGATTTGAAAACATACCAATGACATGATGTTCCACTTTAACTCCAAGGAAGTAATGGAGAGAACTGAGATCCTTCATGGAGAACATAGAGCTAAGAGCTGCAATTAGATCAACTCAGTATTGCTTCCTATTAATATTATATCATCGACATACACTAGTAAAACCAATGTTTCACCATGATGATAGTAAAAAAAATAGAGAGGGATCATTTGTATAGCAGGTTAATCCATAGTCAATAAAGAATGTACAAACTTATCAAACCATAAATTGCTTTGTCAAGCTTGCACACATATGAAGGATAATCTGGATCTTCGAAGCCTGTAGGTTGAGCCATATATATATATATATGTCCCCATGAAGATCACCATGAAGAAAAGCGCACTTAACATCAAGCTGAGTGACATGCCAATCTTTAGCTGCCGCAAACCCCAATGTTTGAAACGTTGATGTTTTGACCACTCGACTAAAGATTTTCAAATTATCAATGCCTTCCTCTTGGTGATACCCTTTGGCTACCAACCTAGCTTTAAATTTATCCACTACTCCATCAGCCTTGAATTTTACTCGAATACCCATTTACACCCAAGTATATGCATATCTAGAGTTGCATGGACCAAGTGCCAAGTAGAATTTGCTTTCTGATCAATAATTTCATCTGACATTGCATTGTTCCATCGAGGATCTTTTAGAACAGTTTTAATTGTTTTTGGTTCTGTTTCTCGACCTGACATTGTGACCAGTACACGTCAAGGATTTGGTTTACAGACTCCAGACTTTGAGCGTGTTTCCATAGGGTGAGCATTGGTCGTAACTAGTACTGCAGGTACAACATGTAGTTGATCATGAACTGCTTCATCTTGAAGTTCTTCACCAAGTTTTGGATCATCGTAATGCCCACATTCTCCAGTGTTCCCATTTCAGATGGCAAATTTGTTGCATTTGTAACAGATTCAGGAGGAGTATCTTCAGTAGATTCATTTAGGTGTGGTAAATCTGTTGTAGGGACAAGTAGTTGCGATGGTAAAGTGACTGGCGGTGACGGCTGCTTGTCATCTTTTTCAGGTTCATGCGACTCCATCTGCCAAGTACGCAACAGAGAGGTGGAGTATTGGGGTTGAAGATGCTTGTACTTATCAGAGAATGTGAGTTGTGGTGACTTATATACACCTTGCATGGTTGTGGATACAAGCATATATAGCTTTTGTAAGCAGCATTATAGCCAAGAAAAACGCATTGTAGAGATCTTTGTTCTAATTTGTGAGAAGCATAAGGTTTAAGACATGGATAGCATGCACTGCCAAAGACTCTCAAAGCTGAATAGTTTGGTTTTTCATGATTCAGCGTTCATAGGGGATTTCAAACTTGTGAGCAGTAAAAGGCAATAAATTTGCGATATAATTTGCTGTATAGAAGGCTTCAACCCAGTACTTAAGCGGCACATGACTGTGAAATAACATGGCAAGGCTTAACTCCACCAATTGCTTGTGTTTACGCTCTGCTACTCCACTTTGAGCTGGTGTATAAGGACATGAAAGCCTTTGTTTTATGCCACAGTTTGTTAACTGAGCTATGAACTGATTAATGACAAATTCACCTCCTTCATCACTTTGAAAAGCTTAAATCTTGGTGTTAAATTGATTTTCTACTTGTCTTTGAAACATTAAGAAGACACCAAAGAAGTCTGATTTTGATCGAAGTGGAAATTACCAACTGGATCTTGAAATACCATCCACAAAAACCATATCGTATTTGAACCTTTGTATAGAAGTAGTGGGAGAAGGACCCCAAAATATCACAATGGATTCTAGCTAATGGTTCATATGTGACTGAATCTGATAAAGGAAAATGTAAGCTTAAAGTCTTCCACATCTGACAAGGTCCACAAATGGAGGATGTGCTGCTCTTATTTATAGATATTGCCTTGTTGTTGTGTAGGTGCTGAAGGATTTGTTGATTTACATGACCCAAGTTATGGTGCCAAATATGATTGTTTGTGGTTTTCCCATATATTTGACAAACAGGTCTAGGAATGTTTTTCTGCGGTTGTGACAATACTTGTTGAGGAAAATTGATAAAAGATGCTTTAGCGGTTTCTCCGGTCAAATCAATGACTGAGGTAAGTGAGGGTGAAATGTCGAACCAATACTCGGAATGGTCTACTAACAATCTATCAATGGATACGTCCTAGTCCAAGAAAATCTAAAACATTTTGTCACAATGCTTAGAGAATAGATAAAATAAACAAGCAAATGGGCATAAAGGACAAAATAGACTAAAAGACAAAATGAAATCAGAGCATGAACAGTAAAAAGAGAAATAGCTATAAAACAGAGTGCAATTCGAAATAGGTTTTTAAACAAATAAGAAAAGAGGATCTAAAGGATTGGGTGGTTGATCGACGATGAACTCGGTGATTTCCCCCTCGTTAGATTAATTTTGAGCGCTCTTGCAGAGGAGATCTCGATCCGAACCAACTGATCCATTCGGTTCTCGCCACAATCTCACCGATCGGGATGTGTAAAGCTTGGCCCAAGATTGTCTAATGGCCAATTCGCATATTAGATCTCTCTTCGGCAGATCTTACAATCTATAGTAAGGATCGGGGCATTCATTTTCATTAGCCCTAACTTCCGATCATGACCCAAATCAGATCTCAGCTGATCAGGAAGAGATAGGCCTTAAGCACAGCCTTACTAGAAGAGATCGAGGTTAACAATCGGCTAGCTAGGCGAGGGAATCACTGATTTCACCTCCGATCTCCCCATCGTCGATATCCAAGCGGATCTACTCGCTCCTCATTTTCAGAGGGATGAGGAATGGGGTAGATACTGAAAGCATATTCAAAGAAGAAGAACTAAGATGCAAATAAAGAAGTAAAAATAAACAAGCATGAACTAATTCATTCCATAATCAACCATCAATTCATAAACAAACCTTAGAGTAAAGCTTAAAATGAAAATAACATAAAGATAGAGTTTTTCGGCTAAACAAGCAGATGATGACATAAGAGTCGTTAGAGGGATATTTATATGGTCATTCTCATAACCTTAATGGTCGAACCGACCTAAGTCGGTCAACCAGGAAGTCTGTGAAGCTTCCCTTGGAGTGCTTGCAGGAGCTTGAAATACGAGGGACGCTTCATGTCTCTGTGCTCATGGTGTCCGTCTGAGTTTTGGCTCCGAGCATGATCCTTGATGTAGAGAAAGATAAAGTCTTTATTCTGCGCCAGCCTTTCCTCGAGATAGATTGGTTGACGCAAGTCCTTGAGGTGGCCTTCATTGGGATTCTTCCGATCTTCCTCGCATACGGCTTCGAGGTGGAGGTCCGAGGGCTACATGATCCTTCTTTATTGCTGCTCCCTTAAGCATTCTAACAGCTGCTCCAATGCTCCTTAGATCCATTTTAGCTCATTTTATGCTCCTTTTACCTGAGGGACTCCAAACTCCAAATACAAATGCAAAAAGTGCAAAACAAGCCTAAACGGTTCTAAGTGCAAGGAAAATCTATATAGATGAACGCAAAACGACCTAAAACAAGACTCTAAAAACATCAAAAATCACACACATCAGCTCCCCCAAACTTAGATCTTGCTTGGCCTCAAGCAAGTGCAATGACCTAAGATGGAAAAACTGCACACAAAATGGGAACATCTCATCCAACGTGTAACTTGTATAAGCTAGGGCCATAATCCACATGTGAGCTCTAACATTTTGGACACTGCAATGTAATCATCCTCAAGAATAGCATCCAGCATATAGATTCCTAATACCTAAGCCAGTCTCTAAAGGTTCGAGTCCAATTCCATATTTCTTTTAGGTGCAATCCTCAAAAGGGACTAGAGATCAACAAGTGCAATTTCAACTTCCCTAGGCTTAGGATAATCATTCTTTTCAATTCAAGTGGTTCCCTCTTACACTTTTGTTGCCCGCTTATGCTTTTCTTTTTCTTTTTTTTAATATACATGGATGTGCCCTTTTGGCTTTTCTGAAGTTGGTTTACACAAACATGAAAGGCTACGAGTTTACGCTTCCTTCCAAGTTGCTTCACCAACCCGCATATGGAGTAAGCAGCAGATATACACGAGTGTGGAAGGCTACGGGTTTACACTTCCTTCCAGCTGTTTCACCTTTACCACTTACTCAGTTCATGGCGCGCAGCTTTTATTTCTTGTTTTCCACTAACTTTGAGAGGGTTTACCACACACACAATAGATCATGCTAAACATAGAGAAGGAAGGTTTATGATGCATCTATAGGCCCTAAGTCGGCAATTCAGATTCAGTTTTAGAAGGAATAAAACAAGACCTTTTCAAGACACAACACAAGTAAAGTTCACTAAGGTGAATGATCCGTCCAAAACTGCCAATTACCAATCAAGAGCATTCACAATGGTTATTAGCTAACTTAAAAAGGTTTTCCCATCATCAAGATAATTCCCATGTAACAAGTACGGATGCATGAGTCCTATCTGAATGCAACCTATTATAATGCTAAATAGATGCAACTATATGAACACTCTCTTTGTTCGAATTTAATTTTCAGGATTTTTCAAAAATTTTGATTTTTTTCTATGCCTTATATGCTATGAAGTGCAACAATAAAATGCAACAATTGAAAAATCTAAACAGACTTTTACAACCTAAGCGAATGCATGAAAAACGGAAAATAAGAACACAAGAAACAAAGTGAGAGTACTCTAGACCCCTCCCCCATACTTAAATCACATAGTCCCTTGTGTGCATAAAAGTATAAGAGAGTTGTCTAGACAAACAAAAGGCAAAAATTATAAAAATAAAATGGTATGTACAATGGTTTTGGAGTTTGGTACCTAGAAGTAAAAAAAGTGAGCAGTCAAGGCGTTCATGTCCTTGAATGTGTAACTGTGATGGTCTGGATATCCTCTTGGAGCTAGTCCTTTGCATGGGGAAACGTGTTGTGGTCTGTCGAAGTGACCCTTGCGGGTGTGATCGGCGAGGGATGCATGCGAGAGATCGGCGAAGGATCGGATTGAGTGCTGCTGTGGCACATGTGGCTCTTCTTTCCCCTTCTCTTGTAAATCAGCGTGTTGTCTACTGACTGGCATTGCATTTGTTCCTGGTGTACTTTGCGGGAGCTGGTGGCTGCTGAGGTTGAGTTTCTCCTCGCGGGTGGCGGTGAGTCATGTGTGCGAGGCTGTGATGACATCTTGCTGACAAATGATTACAGTCCGTCAATTTCCTTCAAGAGCTCTGAACGCTCACTGCATTCTCCTTTGCAAAGCCTTTGACCTTCTTGAGCAGCCATTTTCCTAACTTGTGAAGGTTTTCGATGCGCTTGTGATCTTCCTTGGTTGCGGTACCTTGGTTCTTCTCCTAGAATTCTTCAAACAGATAGGACTCGGGGTCAACCATGTCTTCGTTCATGTCCTCTTCCGCTTGCTGAGCTTGTTATCCTCAAGACGCCTCACCGAGGAGAGCTACGAGGGACGGGATGAAAGTCACGTTCTCTCTTACCTCAAGTGAGGTATATTCAGGGCAAGGGAGACGATTCTAGCGTTGGCCTTCTCCGGGTGGTCAAACTTATATGCGGCTTGACCATTGAACTCGCCATTAGCAAAATGGCTTGCGCCTTAAATGTACTTCAGGTCCATGAATTATGGCTCAACCCGATTCCTATTGTTTGTGTCTAATGGTACTCTGCAAGCCTCCAAAATCCGCGTTACCACATCACCGATGTAGATGTGCTTAGTCTTCCTGGTTCCTCTTCCAGCTTGTGTCATTGCCCGCTTACAGTAGGTCATAAAGTGCTTAGCCAACACAAACGACATATCAGAGATTTCCTCATCCCCTTTGATCTGCAAACCGCTGGGAGTAGTTCCCACTATGTCCTTCATCCCCATATCTAGCATCTGCATCTCCCCGAGGTTGAGTAGTGAGGTTGAAGGTCTTGCAAAAAGTATGTTGGCGATGGCTTTCCTCGCATAGTTGATGGCGGGATTTCTAATCTAGTTCCCCTTGCTCCTCGATGAGTCGTATTTCCTGAAACCTGACAGCATGTTCTAGACCTTGTCGAACTCCTTTTCATCTATATCTACGTACTTCGAGTCTCCGAATCGGAAGCCAAAAATTACATCCATTTGCTTTAATGTCATGGTGTAAAGCTTGTCATAAACCGTGAATGTTATGTAACCAGCTCCGTTCCTCTCAATCAGGTCGGACACCTTATTTGAATACACTCAGAGATCCACGGTTGCCAAAAATTGCAAGGTCTCCTCGATATAAGAGCTCGCCAAACTGTACATTGAGGTCATAATTCCCAACGACTTGAAGATCCTATCCACATCCTTGGTAATGCTCAGTTTATTCATAGTCCCGATGTGTGGATAATACTTCCCCTTAATATCGATCATCCTAAGGGCTTCATACGCTTGGTCATTATTATTAGCCCTCCTTGCGGCTTTCCCTCACTTTTTAGTCTATCTCTCCTTGTAGGCTGCTCTCGCCTCTTCTTCAGAGTAATCGCTCTGCTACCAGCTGCAGCTCTCGTCTTCCTCTTCTCCTCGCGCTCATACTCAACATCCATGGCCAAGGCTTGCCCACCATGGCTGCTATCAGAGTCGTTGTCCTTGCTTTTAGATGGCAAGGCAATCTGCTTCCCCTTTCTCTTGTCTTGCACAGAATTTCTCTTTCCACACTGAGGCTATACGAACCTCCAGTCCATCGGCTCTCCTACTGACTTCCTTACCATCTTTTTCACTGGCACTTCCTTCTTCTTCTGGTTAATCATCTCGTCCTTGTCGTCTGACTGCACGATGAAATGGCGAGTTCGAGCTTCACGATCTCTCTCTAATCTAATTGACGGTGATTCTTCTAATCCCGCCTCCATCTCTTTCCTTCTACTCCTCCGTGCATCTTGCATGAATTTGCTCCGGAACTCCTTGCTCTTCCTCTTTTCCCTTGAAGACATGTTTGAGAATTCGAAAAGAGGGCTCCTTGCTTCCGGAAAACTGAACTCGCTATTGTGTCAACAGTAGATGCGGCAAGCTTTTTTCTGAAGATCGAACTCTCCGCTGTTTATTCTCTACTCGCTATATATCCTTAAACCAGAATCTTTGTTTTCTTCTTCTCCGATCAAATTTCTGGCGCAAAGAGAGAGTGTTTTCGTTTAGATAGCTTGAGAGTGAATGAGGATTTTACGGTGAGAGGATTTGAATTTAAAGGGAAGTCTTATAGGGTTTTTTGGAGACAAATAAGGAAGGAGGAGACAATTTTGGCTCCCAATGTCACCTTGTGGTCAGTCCTCGGAGCTGACCAAATCTCAGCCCTTGAGTTCAAATTTTATAATCTTGGGCGATCTTAACCGTCAGATCGTTTTGACTCACATTTGACCGTCTCTTAACTTTAGCTAATTTTGTTAGCTTCTAGGCCCTACTTGGTGAGCTGGAATCGAGATAACCCACTGCTCCTTCATAACCAACAGCCTGGTACCTCGCACGTTATCCTCGTAGGTGGATCCAAGGCTTGAATACCCATTCAGAAAAACCAAAAGAACCTCTCTTGTTATTCTGCTCAGTGACTATTCCGAACCTTGATCAATTCCCTGCTTGTGACAATATCTAGAAACACGAACGATTAGTAACAATATCAAGAATGGCTTAGTGTGAAGCATCTATACAATTTGGTTCAAATCCAAGAATTCAATGAACAATAGGTTCAATTTGAACGCAATAAGACTTATTTGGCTAAAACACTGTTTATAAGGATACTCAGGTTGTGCAAGTAGGCCCATGAGTGGTGTTCACATTGTCTTAAGACAATGTGAACACTACTCGTACACCTTCCTCGGCTTTGTGCCTTGAGGGATACTAGTTTGGCCAAAAAGATCTCATTCCTCGCCTCCTTGCCTTCGAGGGTTATATACGAGGCAGACTGATTCTTGGCTTATTGGGAGTATCATTCCCTCACGTCTGCTAAGATTCCTGCCTTAATGGTGTTCCTGGTCCATTCATACATGAGACGCAGATAGACATTTCAAATATCCATAATAACAAAGATAAAAAGAAATGTTCTCCAAAACTAAATAAAAGAAAAAAAAAACTTAAGCGAAAATTATAACGAGTTTTAAAGGTAAAGGATAGACATGGGATTCCCTCCCAAGTGAGCTTGTTTAGAGTCACAAGCTTGACTCTCCATACTTTCTCTAGTATGGGTTTGTGAGGGAAACCAGAGTTCCCTTGGTGACCTCCTCGGCCATTTCCTCGATGGTTCCTTCGATTTCGAAACACTTCCCATTTATAGTTGGTTTCTTCGAACCTTCTTTAAGGTCAAACATCATTCCAATACCATCTCCAACCTTCAATTCAATAGTCATGTTCCTCACATCGATCAATACTCCAACTGACGCCAAGAATGGTCTTCCTAGTAGCAACAGATCTGTAGGCTCTTCGTCCATTTCCAAAACCACAAAATCTGTCGGGACAAGAACATTTCCAATGTTCACAGGAACATCCTCAAGCAGTCCCCTCGGTCTTCTAGTGGTTCTGTCCGCGAGGACAAGTGATATCCTGCAATCCTTGAGCTTTGAATACGCCAATTTCTGAGCAGTGATCAGTGGGATAAGGCTAATAGATGCCCCAAGATCGTACATGCAATTGATGAATGTCAAATGACCCACAGCAAATGGAAGTATAAAACTCCCCGGGTCATCCAACTTTTCCGCAATGAGCCTTTTTCTTTGATGTGGCAGAATTGGTATCAAGATTGAAATCCCAATGGCCATGAACTCTTCCTCCTTTTCCTTTAAGCATCTTTCAAAAAAATTTTATATTGGGTAATCAAGCAAAAAGCGTCAAATATGGGTATCTTTAACTCAATACCACTCATTTGTTTTTCAAAGAGAATTTTTTGCTTCTCAGCTTGATTCTTCTTCAATCTTGAAAGGAACGGTGCCTTCACTTTCGTAGCGAGCACATGTGCAATTGCTTTCTTTGTGTTTTGCTTGGGAATGTCGAACTCTTCACCTCGCAGCACAGGCGTACGAGGGGTCTCCTTGGTTGAGTAGAATTGGAAACTTTTTCAGTAGTCAGATTATCAGCAACCTCCCCTCGCGGCTCTGTCCTGCGAGGTATATCTGATATACGGTGATTTTGTCGGTTTCTAACCATTGTGTCCATGGTTTTATTGAGTAAAAGTAGATATTTTAGAGTCTTTTATTCCTTTATTGAGTCTTTTTCAGGTTATAGGACATACTTGGAGAAGATAAGAGGTTTTGAGTGAAAACGAACATATAGAGATGCAGAATCCTGCAAAAGTGTCAGACGTTTGGCTTCAACTAGAGAGTTTCGACCGTTGGATCGAGCTGAGATTTTGATATAAGGTAGCCACGTGAGTTAACTTTCGTTTGGAGTTTGTTTGAGGGCAATCGGACCGGTGGTTAGGAAAATATGACGATTTTAACAAAGATATGTCACTCAGACGCTACCTGAAGAGCCGCACGATCCATCACCCGACCAGACAAGTCAGGGATCGATCGAGCAACCCATGGATCGATCGATCCATGACTGTGATCGATTGATCAATGGATGTTTAGCGAGAAAACGCTAAAATTTCTATATTTCGCCCGGTTTAACTTATTTTGTAGCAGAACGATTTTTAGCCTATTTAAATAGGTTCCTTAAATAGGGGAAGAATCAGATCACAAAAAATACTTTTCATAACCGTCTTTGTTTGTAAACTCAAGGGAGAAGATCTCCATCCTCCAAAACACCATTGGAGAAGATTTCTGAACTCTTATCTCTTTTATTTCAGTTTATGCGTATGTTTATCTTCTTCTTCTATGTTTGCTTCTTTTCTATTATGTATGAGTAGTTTCTTATCAGGTTTAGGGATTCTAGGGTTTTAGAATTCAGTTATTAGAGAAAAAATAGGATTGATCAATAGAAAATTCTCCATCTAAACTCTTGCTTAATGCTTTGGTTACATTGGCCATATAATCAATGAATCTAGGTTGTTAACATTCCAAAAGCTTGTTAAGAATCAGACCTAGTTTAGATGAGTAATTCCTTCACTACCAACGAGAGTTGATGCTAGGTTGGGTTATGGGTAATTGAACCTATTCGAATAAAGCCTGTTTATAATCTGAAACCAACGAGAGTTAGGACCTTTAGATTAGCGACAGAGGGGTAAGCACAGCGAGAGTTGGTTTATCTATATTTATGTTCAAGCCGAGAATAGGATAAG
>OVBA01005935.1:0-18358 GCA_900406435.1 Lepidium aucheri
ATCGGATTTAGGTTTAGGAGCAACGAATTTGATCAGGCCAAGGGAGGCTCTAATACCATGTCAAGAAAAGTGTTGCTCAATAATCACTTGTTTATTTCAATGATCGATTACAGCATATATATCAATAGAGTTTAACCTAGAAGATAATTGCTTAAACCAACAACACAAAACCAATATCATTATCATTAAACCAATCGGACCAATATGTCCTCTAATACGTGTAAAACATTGTACTAAATTGGGGAATGGGTTAAAAAACTCCAAACTCCACCAATAACATGAAAAAACCTTGGTCATATTTTTTGTTGATTTAAAATCTTGAATTTTTTAGGTCAACGACAATATCAATATGGGCCACAAAAACCGGTCCATTAGCCAAATTCCTACATAAATCTCGTAGGTGATGTGACTCGATCCCTGATTGTACAAGTGCACCTATCTTTAGTGGACTTATTACCAGTCACTAGAATAAAGACTACTTGCAACCTTAAACTTCTTAAATAATGTAAAAAACTCTTGAAATATTAAAAAATAAATTGGAAGTGAAACTTTCTCTCTCTTTGAGAGTAAAAAGGAGTGATAGATCTTGAGTTTCATCGCTCAGCTCGGCCGATGTATTTATGGATTTACTTCCGGTTTCTCTTCCGGGTTTGCCGGTTTCTAATATTTTTTTTTGGGTTTTGGTTTTTTTGTAGGCGATTCAAGATCTTTCTTCTCTCAGATTCTTCTGTCACCGAGATGGAGTTGTTTTCCTTTCTTCTCTCACCGGAGTCACTCAGTGGTAGATCTCACCAATGATTTAGTAACTTCTTTGTTCCTAGAAGATGACTCAAATCCACTGTTGATCTGCATAGAAAGGAAGAAGAATATGTCGACATCAATTTCTGGCAATTCATACTCCTCACCTCACCGGCGGCTTGTGTGGTGAATTTTGCAAAAGAGTAAGCCAGAATTAGGGATTGGCGACAAGGAACATGAGTTGTGGTATGGTTCTTTCCAGTGTTTGGATCTCTACCGTTACGTGGGCAGTTGCATGCCGAGAACCTTTAGCGGCAACAAGTGGAGGAGCAGCAACAGTGATTCACGACGAGCTGATACGTCGAGTTTTTAGGGACTTTGTTGCCATGTCTTTCTTGTTGTATGCTAATGGACTTGTGTAATGGTCTTTTTTTTTTCCATTCAATCCTCTTGGTGTCCATGTTTGGGCATTATATCCAACATCAATAAAATTTTATACGATAGAAAAAAAACCATTAAAAAGATTTAGATGTCTTAATTAATTGTATTCCATAGTTACCAGTTCTTTTGTCATAAAACTTGTAAGTCTAATTTTCTATTTCTTAAAATTAAATGGTTATATTCTATTTAATAGTTTTGTAAGCACAACTGGAACAAAAATAATACAATTTCTATTAGAAATTTAGGAAATAATAATTCAAGATTTATGTAGAAAATAACTCAATACAAATACAAATCATTAGAGGATGTACTTAGGGATGTCAAAATGGGTAAAAAAATGATGGGTCGATCTAACCTGACCTAGACCCATTAACCCATTGGAGTTGAAATTTTTGATCCTAATGGGTTAACAAATTTAATGGGTTGATGAATTAAATGGTTTTGAGTTGGAATGAGTTTGGTTCTAATGGGTTGATGGGTTGAAACGGGTTGACATATTAACTTGTTAACATTTAAAATTTGAACCAAAACCAACCCATTTTTTTCTCTCTATTTTTTTACCCACTCTCCTCATTTTACTTCTTCTCTTCTTTTTTATTTTTCTCTCCTCTTTTTTCTCCCTACTCTTTTTACTCTTTTTCCTCATTTTACTTTCTCTTATCTTTTTACTCTCTCTCATCTTTTTATTCTTTTTACTTTCTTTCTTCATTTTACTCACTCTCTTCTTTTTTGCTCTCTGTCCTCTCTTTTACTCTTTTCCCTATTTTTTACACTCTTTCCTCTTTTTAATTCTCCCTCCTCATTTTACCACTATTTGTTACTCTCTCTCCTCTTTTTTACTCTTTCCCCTATTTTTACTCTCTCTCCTCCTTTTACTTCTCTCTCCTCTTTTTTCATTAATTTTACTCTCTCCTCATTTTTACTCTCTCTCTCTTTTTTTTTAATTTTTTTTCCTCTTTTTTATTTCACTGTCCTCTTTTTTACTCTTTATGTTTTTTACTCTCTCTCCTCTTTTTTGCTTCTCTCTCCTCTTTTTCTCTCTCTATTCTTTTTGCTCTCTCTCCTCTTTTTACTCTCTCTCCTCATTTTACTCTCTTTCCTCCTTTTTACTTCTCTCTCTTCTTTTTCTCTCTCTATTCTTTTTACTCTCTCTCCTATTTTTACTCTCTCTCCTCATTTTTTTCTCTCTTCTCCTTTTTACTGCTCTCTCCTCTTTTTTTACTTTCTCTCCTCTTTTTTACTTCTCTCTCCTCCTTTTCTCCCTCTATTCTTTTTACTCTCTCTCCTCATTTTACTCTCTCTCCTCATTTTACTCTCTTCTCATTTATTACTCTCTCTCTCTCTCTTTTACCATCTCGTCTTTTTCACTTTTTATTCTTTCATTGTCTCTCCTCATTTTACTTTCTCTCCTTTTTACTCTCTCTCCTCATTTTACTCTCTCTCCTCATTTTACTCTATTCTTTTTCATCACTCTCTCTCCTCTTTTTCTCTCTCTATTTTTACTCTTTTTTTTTTCATTTTACTCTCTCTCCTTGTTTTACTCTTTTTCCTCATTTTACTCTCTTTCCTATTTTTTTATTTCTCTCTCCTTTTTTTATTTCTCTCCTCTTTTTCTCTTTCGATTTGTAAAAACAACTAAACTCAACTATTAAAGTAAAAACAAATATCTGAAAAATCTCAACAATTATTATTGAAGATAAAATAATTAAACTATTATATTTCCCAAAAATAAGTAATGGATTACCCACAAACCTGTCCAAACCCGTTATATAAAATGGGTGACGGGTCAACCCAACCCATTAACACTTAAACCTATTAGAGAATGGGTTGAGTTTTGCCCATTTTGACATTTTTACATTTTTAGGAGATAAATCTTTTAAAATATTTTAAAATCCTTTGAAAGAGGTGTCTTGAAAGTAAAATTTTAGGAGATTTGATATGATTTTGATTTTAAAATATTTGAGGAGTTTTTAATGAACTTTGAGAGTTTTCATGATTTAAGTTGATTTTTTATTTTCTGTAAAAACAATGATATAATGATTCTAGGAGTATATGTGATTCATGTTTCAAGAATAATGTTCCCATAATCAAGATTGAATAAAACTATAAACTTTTACCGAAACGAACTAGTTTGATTTCTGGATTATAAAAAAAAAATAAACACAAACAAAACCTAGAGGATTAAGACTACAAGCTTTGAGTGCAACGAAGTAGTTTGATTTCTGTATCAACGCAGGCAAAATCGAAAAAGAGGTTTTGGCAGAATATGTATAAATCCTCGTAAAAAGAAAATTAAAGAACCATGGATGTGTGTAAACAAAAATTAAAATCAATGTTGATGTTAATGGAAATTGTGGAGATTCCTTTTGAGAAAAATGATTGATGAAAACAAAAAAGCAATATCGAAGTGAAATGAAATTCAAGGCAGATACTTTTCTTATTTAAGAGGGATAACGAAATAAGATAATAAAAGATACAAATAATTGGTTTTTTTTTGTCAACAATATTGGACCATAACTGGTCAGCCCATTAGCCAAATTTCTGCATAATGCAGGCAGTGGGACTCGATCCTGGGATGTGCAAGTGCGCCTGCCATTTAGTGGACTTACTCCTGCCACTGGACTAAAGGCCAATTGCAGATACAAATAATTGTTTAGAAAATAGAAACATTCATTTCCCTGTGAATAAAGATATATATGAAGAATTTCAACTACGTTTCTTGTTTATTTTAGAAAAAGCAAAAAAAAAAAGATTTTTTATTTACAGTGAAAAATTTCTAACTCTCATTTCTCTATACTGAAAGTGACATCTTCATTGGGTGGATTTTGGCAATTAAAAAGTGTTCAAAATTTGGAAGAAAAAATTGTGTTAAATTGTGTTCAAAATATCTCAAAATCTAGTTGAGAAATTTTCATGAAAAATTTATTAACTTTGAATAATTATTGATTTGAGTTTGATAAACTATTAATTGATAACAATGTATTATTTTTAGGGTTACATTCAAAAATGAAGTATTGACTTAAGCCAATGGCAAAAGTAACCCACAAATTTCTCTCTCATAAACTCTTTCAAAATACCTTTACTTCTTTATATATTTTTGAAAATGCTATTACTTTTTTGTTTCTTGTTTTAAATTTCATCCCAACCTAAAATTACCAAAATACATATCCAACCTCAATAATTTATTAAATTGACATATTCTTCAATTCAACCAACAACCATTACCAACCAAGATCAAACCACAAAATGCTTATGGTCTACCTTTTTTCGAGGTTTAATTGCTTGTAAACAATCTTCAACCACATTATCTCTCATTCCCTTTTCATTTCTATCCATAAATCTCTCAAATTTTCATTGTAACATTTCAAAAATCTTGACACTTTAATTTTTTGGTGCATTTAAAAACTTAAACTAACGATTAACGGTACATTTTGATATTTTGGGCATCTAAATAAGGTATTTACAATCTCTAACTCAAGTCTAGTAAATTTTTGCATATTTTCAAAAAGTTACAGAGAACAGATTTCACGTGAAGTCTACGTTCCTTGTAGACTTCACGTGAAGTCTCCAAGTCAACAAAGATGTTAGTTTTACATTTGACTATTTTATGAATCCGTACGGTAGACTTTAGGTGAAGTCTCCACATTTTTGTTTGAAAAAAAAATATTTGTGAAGATTTTACATAAAGTCTGCTAAAAATGATTTAGTTTCGGAGTTGACTAAAATTTTAACTTTTACAGAGATGTTGGATGAAGTCTCCGTATATTGTGGAGACTTCACGTGAAGCCTCCGTATTTTAAAAGGGTTATTTTTGAAGTTGACCAACTTCAGGATTATTTGACCCAAAAAACTTGGAAATTTATATGAAATATCAGGCTTCACCTCAAGTCTTCTCAAACATAAAAGACTTCACGTGAAGTCTTTGTTTTTCAATAATAAAATGGACCCCATGTAATCTTTCTACGAACTAATAAAACTGTTTTTAGTTTAATTTACGGTAGACTTCTAGAGAAGTCTCCTATATTTTTGTTGAAGACTTCACTTGAAGTCTGCTTTGTTAGAGATTTCACCTGGAGACTTTATTCATTAAAGTCAAACTTAGTCAACTGCAAAAGTAACCTTTGTCATATAGAGTAAATTTCACGTGAAGTCTTCTACATTTTGAGAGGACTACTATTTTGAAACGTCAGTAAGGAGACTTAAAATGAAGTCTCCGAATAAAAATATTTATTCTGGGTAATTGCTAATATTACCTTTTAAAAAGGAGACTTCACCTCAAGTCTAAGTTTTAGCTCATTAGACTTCAGGTGAAGTCTCCAAATACAATTTGCAGACTTCACGTGAAATCTCGTATTTCTTTATATCCCAAGATTGATTTATTTTGATTATTAACGACACTTTTACCAATTTTTTTGTATTAATATTATTTATATTATGTTTTGCAGGATAATGGTTCAGTTACTGGTTGTTTAAGGAAAATGGCTAAAGAAAGACTTGAATTGATATTTTGTGGTCGATAATTGCAAAGGAGGGAGAATTTATTTGTAGAGGATATTTGTACGCATGTTGAACTTCTTGCAATGGTACAAGATGTTTCTTCTAGAAAAATAAAAAGAAAAAGAAAATAAAAATAGAGGCTTATTTTTTATTTATGATGAAGAATCTCTAACTCTCATGTCTCTATACTCAAAGTGATGGATGATTAAAATAGAGGCTTCTCTTTTTTCTTTCTAAACTCTCACCTTCATTGGGTGGATTTTGGCAATTAAAAAGTGTTCAAATTTTGGAAGAAAAAATTATGTTCAAAATATCTCAAAATCAAGTTGAGAAATTTTCATGAAAAAATTGTTAGCTTTTGATTAATTATGGATATGAGTTTGATAAACTATTAATTGATAACAATGTATTATTTTTAGGGTTATTTTCAAAAATGACATATTGACTTAAGCTAATGGCAAAAGTAATCAACAAATTTCTCTCTCTTAAACTTCCTAAAAATTACCCTTAAATCTTTATATATTTTCGAAAATGCTATTACTTTTTTTAAAAAATTTCATCCCAACCTAAAATTATCAAAATATATATCTAACCTCAATAATTTACTAAAATGACATCATCTTCTTTGATTCTACCAACAACAATTACCAACCAAAATCAAACCTCTAAATGCTTATAGATCTACCTTTTTCGAGGTTTAATTGCTTGTAAACAATCTTCAACCACATTATCTCTCATTCCTTCTTTATTTCTATCCATAAATCTCTCAAATTTTCATTTTAACATTTCAAAAATCTTGATACTTTAATTTTTTTGTGCATTAAACAACTTAAACTAACGACTAACGGTGCATTTCGACATTCTGGACATCTAAATAAGATATATACAATCTCTAACTAAAATATAGTAAAATTTTGCATATTTTTAAAAAAGTTTTAGAGAAGAGACTTCACGTGAAGTCTACGGTCCTTGTAGATTTCACGTGAAGTCTCCAAGTCAACAAAGATGTTAGTTTTTCATTAGACTATTTTCTGAATTTGTACGGAAGACTTCAGGTGAAGTCTCCACATTCGTGTTTGAAAAAAATATTTGCGAAGAGCTCACATAAAGTCTTTTAAAAAATGAGTTAGTTTTGGAATTGACTAAAATTTTAACTTTTATGGAGATGTCGGATGAAGTCTCCGCATATTGTAGTGATGAGGGTCTCAAGAGGGACTATCGATCAAAGAACATGTGATTCAACTTCCCTAAACTTAACAAGACTTTTACTTCTACGTTCTAGTGGGTCACTCTCTTATTTATTTCAACTTTCTGCTCTTCTTTCTTTTTCTTCTTCTTTTTTTAGCTCTTTGGGATTAAATTACACAACGTGAGAGGCTACGTGTTTATGCACCCTCAAGCTGCTTCACCGAACTATATGTGAGATAGATAGGTGGATTTCCAATGGCATAGAGACTACGGGTTTACACACCTTACCAGATGCTTAGTCCTACCATGAGATGAAAAGCTGTACGGATTTACGCATAACCCTAGTTCGTTTTTGAGGCATCCTATCACTTAGTAATCGATATTTAATAAGAGAGGGATTTACCACTGCAACATGGTAAGCTCAACAAAGGAAACTATTCAATGTATCTCAAGACACAAAACAAGCATAAATTTTCTAGGTGAAAGATCTACCCATCAACTTTCTAAAGGGAACAACCGCAAGTCTAAAGGCTCACAATTATTACTAACTATCAACCTAATAAGTGAAACTAGACTCAACCCTACATGAATGCATCTACATGATACTCTTTTCTACAGATTTTTGAAAAAGTTTTTCGATTTTTTTATATGCCGTACATGCAATACATGTTGAAATATGTTGAAACTGAAAATGTTATTGGATTTTCTATGCCATAAATGGGATGCACCATCTACTATGAAAATCGAAATTAATAATCAAAGGAAACGACATTAAAATTCTCTAGAACCCTCCCGAAAACTTAAATTACACAACCCATTGTGTATCAAAAGCCTAAAGGAATATCCTAGACCATTCAAACAACACAAAACAAAATAAAATATGCAATGGTATTTACAGTGAAATGTGGAGTGTGTACCTTGTTGGAGACCAAAGAAAGGAGTCCATGGAGGCGCTTTTCACTGACTCGACCTCTGTCTGGTCGAGTAGCATGCTCGAGTAAGGCTCAGCTGTTATGTAAGTATTTTGGCCAAAACATACTCTAGTCGACCCTCCCAATCTTCCAAACACTTCTCATGACCTGAAACATAAGAAAACACGAAAGAAACAAAGAAAAACTGCAAGAAATTAAAAAGAAATATATACAAGAATACAATGGGACTTCCTACCAAGTGAGCTTGTTTTAGGTCATTAATCTTGACTTCTCAACCCATTAGACACGGGGTGGGTCTGGGAGTGGAACTGAGGTCCCCTTTGAAGTGGTTCCATCAACCATGTAGAGCTTAACCTTCTGCACATTCACTGGAAGATCGTTTCCTTCCTTGCTAACTAAAGTGATCGCTCTACAAGGCATAACTTCTTTGATGCTGAAAAGTCTCGACCAATCTGGTTTGGGTTTTGTTGGGAAGAGAAGCTGTTTAACCTTAGAAAATGGCTTAGGAAACTTGTTGCTCTTCACTCCGTACTCTATTACTGAATCAACAACTCCATTAGGTTGCATTACTATATTAGGTCCAAGATCCAAATTAGGTAGCTTACATAACTCCTTAGGAGGTGGCTATGAAGTCTCATTGCAAGCAAACAGAGATTCAAGACTTTTCCCTTCTACAATCTCATCATACATTGGGATTTTCTGTAGTAATCTCTAGCTTTGCCACTATTGACCAAACTACTTGAGGAAAAGATTTCTCGGCAATAGCCTTTATAAGCTTAATATTTAGCTGGTCTAATCCCTTACTGAAAAGGTTTATCCCTCTATAGTTGGCCTCTACTTTGCCTCATTGATATCAAACTTCTTTTTGAGGTCTTTCCAAAGGTTCAATTCCATTGTTCCACTCCTCAGTAATTACTGCTCTAGCTGAAGCTAAAAAGGATATACCAAGAAGTAGTGGCTCCTCATCCATGTCATGTACCACAAAGTCTGTGGGCACCTCAACATTGTCAATCTTAATAGCCAGATCATCCAGCAAACCATATGACAATCGAATGGACTTGTCAGCTAGAATTTAAGAGAGTTTGCAAGACTTGTAGTTGTTGAACCCTAGCCTCTTAGCTAGAGAGAGTGTCATTAGGTTGATTGAAGCTCCCAGATCACAAAGACATTTTCTAAAAGTTAAATGACCCAATGAGCATGGTAAACTGAATGTCCCAGGGTCCTCTAGCTTTTCTTGCACTACTTTGTTCTGCACGATGGCATTATACTCATACGTCTCCACTGCCATACCCTCTATTTCTTTGGTTGTTTATTTGATTGCCTCTATTAGGAACTTCTGATAAGGAGGTATAAGTATAGACACATCCAATATGGGAATCTGTAACTTAATCTCCTTCATTTGCTTGTCAAAAATACCTTGATATTTATCAACCAATTCCTTTTTGAATTGTCCTAGAAAGAGTAGTTGAGGCTTATATGGAGGTAGGGCTAAAGACTTGCTCTATTCCTTTGAAGTTGCAGATTTTTGGATGCAGCAAGCTGCACTCAACCACTATTAGATCGAGTGGGGTGGTCGAGTGTGGTATTTGAAGTGAAGATTTGAGGCTGACTTTTGTTCAGACCATCCTCCCCATCCTGAACTGCACTATCTTGAGTTATTTTATCATTTGCTGCACGTGGGAAAAGCTATTTTCCTCTCCTAAATGTAATGGATTGGGTAGTGTATTCCTTGGGATTTTGAAGAGCTTTTACCAGTAGTTACCCATCAATCTTCACAGAAGAAGAGCTTGTTAACTCTAGATACTTCAGGCTTGAATTCAATGTTTCAAACTTGCAGTTGAGATCATTGTAAAAAGCATCTATCTATGTGTAGATTTCAGCAAATTGTTTTGTCAATTCAATGGTAATGGTAGTATGCCCTTGTAGGATATGCAACAAAGTCATTACCTTAGGAGGCTGAGTAACTGGTAGCTGAACCTGTGTTTCATACCCTAGTGGTACTTGAAAAGTTGGCTGAAAACTCTCGTGGTACTGCTACTTAGGAATAGGCTTTGGTCTGAACAAATTGGGGTTAGGGTGGGTAGACTTGCTCCTGGGGGATAGCAACGTTAGTGTTTCTATAGGGGAGGTTGGGATTCTCCTTGTAGTTGTTGTATGTTGTGTAACCTCCTCCTTAATTCTGCACAAAACTAACCTCCTCAGCCTGATCCTCCTTTTCTTCCTAAACATGTTTATTCTTACACACAAAGTGGACGTGTTTCTGATGTACCAAGAGCAACTTGCCTACTTGTTCATTGAGAGCCTTGATCTCCTTTATACTAGCTGAATCAGATGCATCTATACCTCTCAAATTCCTGTTGTAATCCTCACCATACTGTCCATCTGCTTAAGCTAGATACTCACTAATTCGCAGCCTTAATTAACATCTTTGTTAAGGAAATCACCATTGTTGGCTATGTCCAATAGCATGTGGATCTTAGGGAGAACACCTCTGTAGAGGGTGCTAAGTAGTGATTATGTGCTGAATGCATGGTGTGGACATTGAGATTAATAGAGCTTAAACCTCTCCCATGCTTTAGAAAATGACTCCGAATTTTTCTGCACAAAGCTAGATATCTCATTTATGATCTTTTTAGTCTTAGAGTTGGAGAAGAACTTGGCAAGAAAAGCTTTCTTGTAGTCATCCCAGGAAATAATAGAACCTTGAGGCAAATGGTTCTCCCAAGTGTGTGCTTCGGTCCCCATAAGAGAATGGGAACAACCTTAGCTTAAAAGCATCTAAACTAACCCCATCAATCTTAGTGAGGCTGCAAAACCTTTCAAACTGATCAAAAGTTCAAGAGGATCCTCCACATGCAGTCCATGAAACTTGTTGCTCTGTACCATGGAGATGCGACTACTCTTAGATCTTAAAGTTGTTTTGAATGGCAGATGGAACAATCCCATATCGCTAGGTGTGAATGCTAGGTGCATAACCAGTTGTATAAGAGGTACTTGATCATTCAAAATTTATGGTGTGGTGTCTTCCATGTCAACCCGATCCTGGTGATCAACCTGAATTATGTCCCTTTGTTCTCTTAACACACGTGGAAGCAATTGGATGTTGTCAAGATACCATATCAGATTCTGATTTTCCCTTGGATCTTGTTTGCATACAACCATAATTCAAACCCAGTAGAGCTTACTCGACCACGAGGTGATCGAGTGTGCATGTCAAGTTCGTGAAAAGCTGGTTGTAGGTGGTGCACTTGACCTAGACAGATCGAGTAAGCTAGTCGAGTACTTGTGGAAATAACCAAAAACACAGAAACGAGTTGTTAGTACCAATTTATGATCAAAAATAGAAGAGAACTTGGTCTTAGCAAGTCTAAAATCCTAAACATAGCAAACAAATCACCCAGTTGACGAGGACACCAATTTGATAACAATCTTTTTACTAGTTCCAAATACCCTACTACACAGTCATATCATTGTAGTATGGAAATGTTGTTGTTGATGCTAAGACTCAACACTCGTAAGAATAGTGGAACTTTGAATCAAATACTTTATTGACCAAAAATAGATTACAAACGAAGGTCGAACAATTCCCTTGCTTGACTCACAAGCTCTAGGGTTTTTTCTCTCTATTTTTCTCCTCCTCTTTTCGAGGTTATTGACTAGTATTTATAGGCTTTTAGACCTAGGGTTTCGGGGAATATTCTCTTGAAATTCCCCAAGATTTCCAGCGAGCATGGAGAAGGTTGGTTGCTCGCTTAGTCGGCTGCGCTTTTCGTGCTTGCCCCCAAAGATGTTACTCGGCTCGCCTAATCTCCTGCTCGGCCCATCTTCTCTAATCCATTACTATTGGGCCTCTTAAGGATTTTGGGCCTGGTACCAACAGTTGTCAATCCTAGTGGGTGAGTTGCTAACAATCAATACGCAATGAGACTTAATTAATCCAAGCCAAAACTACAATCTGACCTAACTACCATGAGCAATTTATAGTTAACCTAGCATGAAGATACATTGTATTCTAGTCAATAAACACTATAAACCATCAATCCCTTAAGTTAGAAATGAAGGTCTCAAGTTTTGGTTCAGTCAAGCATTCTATTAAACACTTGGTAGCTGGAAAATTCTTAAGATCAGATTTCAAGTGATCAAAGAGAAATCAGTAATAAGAACACCAAAACTAAAGATATCTAAGCATAACAACCTTAAGCAAGCGGGAAATACTTAGATCTACACTAATATAACCCACTTCCTCAAGAACATTAATGTATCTACACACAAATCAACATGCAATAAAAAACCCAGAAAATGAAATAAACAACATCATTAGAAAGATCAGAAAGATATGTACAAGAATGATTAAAGAAGAAATTGCTAATACTAAATGGAATAAATAAGATCAAGCATCCAAAAGAGATTACAAAAAAGAAAATGAGAGAAAAAACTTAGCCAAATCTGGAAATAAAACATTGGTCTCTAGTTTGTGGGTCTAGAAAGGTATTTATACCCCCTTTTACTAAACCCTAAAAAATCAATGCTTAATAATAGGGCAAAGTTTCTGGAAAGTGGCCACTTGACCACGTTCAGTGAGTGGCCTGGTTGAGTGCTGTGTAGTCTTCTGAAACAAATTTACTCTGGTAAGTGCAATCGAGTGGCCTGGTCGAGAGTTGTGTAGTGTTCAGAAATCAAGTCACTCTGGTGTGTGAAATCGAGTGTTGTGGTCGAGTCTGTCTAGAATGCTTCATTTTCTGCTTTCTTGTCATGCTCCATCCTCAATTTTGATCCCAAGATACTCCTCACCTCCAAAATGCTCCAATTCCGCTCTTCAAGTACCCAAAAGTCAATCCAATGCAAGATGTATGCAATGTAAATGCAAAGTGTGCAAATGGACCTAAAAAACTCTAAAGTGATGCAAGTACTTTGTGAATCAATACAAAATAGACGATAAATGACTCTCAAAACTAGCTAATATGCATACATATCAAGAGCCCATCTCTTATCATGCCTTTTCCAATGATAGAACAAGTCTCAATATCCTGAAACCACAAGTTATTTGGACCAAATATTGCATAGCAATTTAGATCAATTGTTACTTTCTTTATGCATAACTATTTTGATCACTTGTAACTTCCAACCCTTTTTATAAAAACCTTGTCTCCATTGGCAATGATAACATTCCTAAGGGAGTTT
Organism: Lepidium aucheri; assembly: GCA_900406435.1. Taxonomy (NCBI): domain Eukaryota; kingdom Viridiplantae; phylum Streptophyta; class Magnoliopsida; order Brassicales; family Brassicaceae; genus Lepidium; species Lepidium aucheri. Next base: position 12,978 of record OVBA01005935.1, read on the forward strand.
AATGTTGTGTATGAGACTCGGGTCACTAATCATATCGTGAGAAGCTTCTGAGTCCACAAAAAGAGGTTTTCGAGCAATTTTAGTATTTAAGGGGTTACCATATTCCTTGAGATCAAGGAGGGACTTGATGAGTGCATCCATGTTGTTGCGCCTCTCCAAGTCCTGGCATGTGACCAAGTGGGCCAACCCTAAGTCTACTTCCATTGGTTGAGCTTCATTGTTTGATGTCCTAGGCTAAGACTGCTCATCCTCAGTCTTGGTTTGATTTGCACGCGAATCCTTGAGCTTGGTTGGGTTGAGATGTGGGTGGAGGATCTAGCAGTTGTCTTTGAGATGGATGGTTCGCTTGCAGTGTTCACAAAAGGCACCTTCCTTATTGTCATCCTTCTTGAACATGACTTTGTTGGCTGACATTAGTTCGTCTTTTCCACCAAAGAATCCAAGAGATCCTTGTTCCTTTTGTATGCTTACACATACATCATCTAGGCTAGGAATCATTTCAGCTCTCATCAAGTGCTTGGCAAGGTGATGAAAACACATTATCCTGCTCATGCTGTTGTTCAAGAACAACCACGTGCGACGTGCTTGGCCTTAGATACTCTAGCTCAGCCTAAAGTGACCAAAATTTCCCAAACTGTTGAGTGCACTCCACTCCAGACTTCTTCAAGTCCATCAAAACCTTCTTGAATTTAAAGCCCCAAGCAAGATTTGAGACATTGTCGCCTTCTTGAGTTGGTCCCTTAAAGCCTTCGTGGACTCATGATGAGAGCGGGCTTCAAGAATAGGTAGGCTAAGTGAAACTTGAAGTACAACAAGCACAATTTGGTCCTCTTGGAAACACTTGCCTTCTTCAGCAAGAACGATAGTGTAACTTTCCCCTCCCAGCTCTGAGAGATAGCATGTTATTCCTAGCCTTGCCAAAAATACCTTTTTTTTGAAAAATCGTCAATATCAAAATTTTTGTTCAAAAATCCTCGAAAAGAGAAAATAAAGAGAGGTGAGTAATGAATTGCTCATTAAGGAAATCATCTATGCCCACCGGAACAGAATAACACCATCCTAACTCACATATTGTCTATACAAAAGCATTATAATCAAACAACACACATATAATTTTTCCAAAACTTTTTACGAACCCGTCGGTCACAGTAGCTCGATCCTCGCTAGCTCTTTAGCGGTTTATGGGCTGTATCGAACCTGTCGGTTAACTCCAGTCCAATAGTCCCTTTCTTAAGGAAGACAACTATTAGTAGTTTTGATCCTTCCCGAGATTCTTTCATATGGAAGACAACTTCCGGTAGTTTTGATCCTTCCATACACTCATTCCTATGGAAGACAACATCCAGTAGATTTGATCCTTCCATAATCCAACTTAAAAACATTCTGTGAAAGACAACGTCGAGTAGATCCGATCTTTCCATAGACTATTTTCTCTCACAAATCTTATTCCATAACTTTGCTTAATCTTTAACATTCACACACTCAATATATTTTTTTAAAAGATGTTAAACAGTCAATATAATTATCAAAACAATCTATTAACTATTATCACGTAACACTCATAAAACATGATAATATATATATATATAATATAATTTTATAATATTTTAACAAGCAACAATCATATGTCTAGCTCTAAATTAATGAACTTCAGAGGCATCAATTAGAAAAGCAAATTTGCTTTTTCATAAATCCCAAACCTCACATTAATTGGCTGGTGAGTGACTGGAAAAATGCCACAAAAATTAGAGTTAAACACAATCCTGCAGATAACTTCTTGCACAAGCAAGAGACACATATTAGGGTTCTTCAGTCACAAAACAGATGATACTTGTGGAGAATGCAACATATTTATAGAACAGATTTTACCTAGATCTGATGGTCCGAGGTCCCGTTGGCTTCCTCGATATGTCCTCTATCCAAAAAAAAAAGCTTTTATCTAGCCTTCCTTGCTTAGATCTATTCAGAATTCGTCCATAAACAGGCCACGTCGTCGATAAACTGAAACCAAATTTTTCCTCTTACCTGAATCTGCTTGTAACTTCCTCAATTTAACTCCAATGAACAAACAGTTTGCGGGTAATGATTCCTGAGAGTGAGATCTTTCCAACCATATAAAGATCACGAACAGAAAGTCAGTGGTCAAATAGTTATGAACCCCAAAAGAAAGCTAAACGGACATGTTTCTGAAGCAATAATTAGTTTCGACGTCTTACCTTAGACTGGTCGTAAATTCCTCAATATATCTCTGATCGACAAAAATTTTGCAGCTACACACTCCTGAGAGAGAGAGAGAGAGAGAGAGAGAGAGAGAGAGAGAGAGATCTTTCCAACAATACAAAAATCACGATCGGAAGATCATTGACCAAAGAGTTATAGCCCCCAAAATATAGTGATTCGGACTGGTTTTATTACCTGTCTGAGGCTTTGATAATTTTCTCTAGAAATTTCGACGACTGAAAGGTTTTCTCTGGGATTCAAGTTTGAAGATTGGATAAGAGAGAAAAAGCAAGTCGGCGCAGGATTACGAGAGAATGAATTAGATACACCTAAATCAAAGAGCAAGATTGATAAGGTTTATCTCTTTCCTTTTTTTTCTCAACTCATTTCCTCTCAACAATTAAAATTAAGTTTTCCTCTTAATAAACTTTATGAGCCACGAAATTGAGTTCCCAAAACTCAAAGTTTGGGTCTCACAAATAGCTTGTTCATCTTCTTTGGTATTTTTCATTGAACATGTTCCATATTTACATATTCCCATAAGCCTCAGCTACTCAAGACTGATTTTGTGGTTCTAGCCCATAAGAGGTAGGTCCCACCTTGATGAATTACCGGAATTATAAGATTCTTGGTAACTCCATGAGAATAAAATGTATGGATGGTTAAAATAGTATGCAAATGAGAAACTAAGATTTCGACTGAGCAGAGATCATAATGCGGAAGTTCAGAATGAATATAGAGTAGAAACGGGACCAAGAGCTTTATTGCTTTGATACCAAGTGAGTTTTAAGAGGATTAATAATGCAAAAGTAGAGAAGAAGATAAGTTTAATGTTAGAACTTGAGAAAGAGAGCTGGAATGAGAGTAAGAGTAGTGCAGTGTAAAGCTGCACCATTGGCACAAAGTTTGACTAAGCCGTAGCTTGTCAATTGTGTTGAGTCAATTTATTTATTTGTTTTTAATTGTGTTGTAAGTTGACCGAAATGTGCAGGTCTTCTTGTGTGTTTGACTAACTGGGCTTCTAAAATTAGGCCTGTTAAGATTAGGAGGTCTAGATTAATTATTAGGATTTTAATTAACTGGTCCACTAACATTAGGGTTAGGGTTTTCTAAGACCCTTTTTTGTAGCCGTTGTTAAATGAAATCGAAATATGAGAGAGTTAGCTCTAGAAACCCTAGCCACGTGAGTTTTTGAGTTCCATTTTCTAGAAACCTGGTCCAATGGTTCTCGTGAATCATTGCACAATAGAGTCTTGCCTCCATGGTTCTCGCAACCTGCATGTTAAGCAGGGTCCCTATTGATTGAGCCTATTTGATAGGTTGAGCAATCCTATCTATCATATCCCCCATCAACCATGTTTTCCACCTCCTTACAGCCATACCAGTCATGTGCATCTTCCTCCATCTCAGATCTATCCACAATTTGACCGCTGCGCTGCACCAAAGAGAGAAAATTGATTCTCCTTGTGTTACAATATTTGTAGCCAAACAAGAGGCACAAACGCTTCCTTGGGATTGGCAAAAAGATGAAAGTGGCATATCACAATCTTACTTTATCTAATACCAAAGCTAAACATGTGACTCTTTGACCTCATCACTTATGGAACCAAACACTAAGCTTTCTTTTTCATACTCCAACGGTCATCAGGTCAATGGTTGACTATTTCCCATCTCTTCCCTTATCTCTTACGGTCAGATTTAAATTGATGCTTGGAGTTGTAGACAAGTAGGCCGTACGGCCAATACTTCTGGATGAAGGAAACTAGCTTTTCTTCCTTATTGTCAATAATTGGTTCTAGAATAATTGATAGTTTGAGGATTCTTGTAACTACTCATTGTTCAAAATTGAATAGTAAAGCCTAGCCGAGTTAGAGATTATTAAAAATAGTGCTTTTGACAAAGGTGTGATCACTCTCTTTAGATTATTGTGCTAAACATTGCTAGGATCCTAAAGCTTTGAGTTCTCGATTTCAACCTCTCCTTGTGGTCTTATCGGTTGGTTGCTTGAAGAAAAGCAAAAGGCAAGTTAGTCATGCATCTTTTGATCCATGATTCATGAATCCAAAGGGGGGGGTTGATATATATCTTATTTCGTTAGTTATTCATGCATCTTTTGATCCATTTTGCATTATTTAGAAAACACATACATCTACTTTAGTATAAGTTTTCACTCATTTTGCATTTCAGAGTCTTATAATAGAGAATTGCATAGTTTTCCTTTTCTTTGAGTCTTTTTTTATGTGATTTGGAGCCGTTTTTGAGGAATGGAGAGTTAGAGATGAGTGTGGAGAAAATTATTGAAGTAAAACGCATCAAACAAGGGAAGAAAGTTGATTATGTTTACTCGATCGGTTGAAAGCCCTCACCAAATGGAATCAAGTGAAATTTGGACACAAGATAGCTACATGAGCTAGCTTTTCATTTGGATGTTTTTGGAAGGTATTTGGACAATCGATCAGAGAGATACAACAAGTTTACTCAGGATAGGTTTGATAAGACGGTTTTTGGCCTATTCTATCAAATCATTTAGGTATGGTAATAAGTAGGTGGGTTGTCGAACCAATACTCAGTTAAGAAAGCAAACAACTTATCTGGTACCTAGTTCTAATTCAGATAACCTACCGATCTGTCACAAAGGTAAGTCATATTTCTATGAGAGCTCTTAAACTAGCATATAGGACAAAATTCACTAAAGGACAAAATACAAACAGAGCAATATGATCAAAAACATGGAAATGTTCATAAAACAGAGTGCAAACTAGCAAATGCAATAAACTAAGGAATTAAACATGAATCTAGAGGATAGGGAATGGGTGATCGGCGGTTAACTCGCTGATCCAACACCGTCAAGCTATACAAGGCGAGCTCTAAACTGGGACAAGCTAGATTAACCAAGTCTCGTGGTAAAGATCCCTTTCCAATCCGGCTGATCCATTACAACGCTAGCCGCGATCGAGCCGGATCCAAAGCATAAAGTCCGGCCCGAGGTGTTTAATGACCGATCCACATGCTAGATCTCTCCTCGGCAGATCAAAGCCATCTCTCATATGACACTTTGGTCTCTGATCCCCTTAGCGCTAGCTTTGGGGTTTTGGCCCAAATCAGATNATGGGAGAGATCGGCATTAAGCTCGGTCATATGAGAAGAGATCGGATCAAATC
>OVBA01005936.1:0-18357 GCA_900406435.1 Lepidium aucheri
GATTAACACACTGTGCGACAATTCATTCACTGTTAGTCCGCAGTTCCCTTTCAAAGGTTCTACAAATATTTGATTTTTCTCTTTGTTATTTCGTTCTTGCGATCATACATTTTGATTTCAGAAATTTGTTTTGAGTTTGCATATAATCGTACTTTAATGTTTCTTGTTTTTGATTCTAGGGTTTAGGTCTGCAGATTCTTCAGAAGAAAAATCTGCATATATTTATACATATGTATCTAATTGCTTACACGCATAAACTCATATTTCTTATTGTCATGTTTTGTTTGTTACATAAAGCGATTCCATATTTAACTTAAGTGTGTGCAACTAATTAGGTACCTGACCAATATGCTTTTACGTTATGATTTGGTTTACCTATCTAACTAGTTAGCTAGGGTGTTACGTTTTCAAAAATATTGTTTTTAGTCGCTTAAGTCTTTTTTTGTATCCTTTTAGTGTTTGTATGTTTATTTTGTTCTATTTTATTTTTTTCATGGACCTTCTTAATAATAGTTATTGTCACTTCCCTACTGCTTGTCATCACCAACTGCTAACACCGTAAATACATTACTTATACGAATTCGCATATCATTTTCGTTCTCGTCATCTCCTAGTACTCTTTCCAATGGGTTTGCTTTTAGTAATATATCATGTATGTAAGCAAACATAGTACGTGTATAATAAATTAGTGAACACCCCAAACCAACTATTAACACCGCAAGTACCCAACTAGGCTATTGCAGAATTTGTGTATATTCGGGAAAATCATTCATTAAATATTTCAAGCTTTGTTCTTATAATTTCTCGTTTTAATTTTTATTTAATTTTAAAATAATAAATGAGGTTAAATGTCAGCTTACATAACTTTTTAATATATGTGAAAAAATTTAATAATTATTAGAAACTTAGAAGTAATAAGTACTCCTATATTTATTTATTTTTTATGTCAATATTGGGCCACAACTGGCCAACACATTAGCTAAGTTCCTGCATAATGCAGGCGGTGGGTCTCGATTCCGGGATGTGCAAGTCCGCCTGCCTTTAGTAGACTTACCACCTGTCACTAGACTAAAGGCCACTTGTCTCCTATATTTGTTTATATGTCAATAATTATATCTGATTCGTAACTTTAAATTCTATATCGTTAGATTACATAGTTATGTAAAATTGAATTTAGGTGAAAAAAATCTACACAAGAAACAAGAGACATTGATGCTGCACTGCAAACGAGTGAGAAGAAGATAATACTGTAAGTACCAGAATGGAGACACTCGATATACTACAGAGGCTAACACAACAGAGAGACTGCTGTAGAGCAAGACAAACACAGAATGAGGACGCCTGTACAATAAACGCTAACACAGGAGAGAAACACACAGAGATTCTTCAAGCTTTTGTATTAAGAATAATATAAACAAAATACAGCCTTGTTTATTCAGATTCACACACAACCACAACTTGGTTTGCCACTGACCTATTCCTAACTACTGAAAGCCCACACAACACTACAACCCTGTAGCTGTTGCAACTCTCTATTGAACTCCCTAGTTTACACAACACTGCAGACTTGCAGCTGTTGCAGCTCTCTTGATTTCACTCGCCAAGAACACCTCTGTCAAACTCACTAGCTCACACAACACTATAGACTTGTAGCTGTTGTAACACCCTCGGTTTCACTCACTAAGAACTCCTCTGTCGAGCTCACTAGCTCACACAACACTAGAGGCTTGTAGCTGTTGTAACTCCTTCTGATTCACTCACCAAGATCACCTCTGTCGAGCTCACTAGCTCACACAACAAATGTTGGAACTTCCAATTTTTCTCTCTAGAAATCTAGCCCTTCTCCAAGTGTTGAGCACTACTTAAATAGTCTCAACTCATCTAGGGCTTCCCTTTGGTATTGAGAAATAGTCTTCACCATGTCTCTATCACAGAGCCATGCTGTCTTCTGCATCCTATAGAACTAACAGAGTTGACCCTTGCTTCCCTCTTGTTATGCTACTGTATAACACATTCGGGTTGAGTCAGCATTCCCTTCCATACTGCAGCCAATTCTTGTCTTTCCATTTTAGTGTTACGTCCCTATTACATATAAGGCTGTTTCACCTCGAATAGGATGTCGCCACATCAGCTTCATTTGAACCAAAGATAGAGCCCACATTTCTCCTTATTGCCACTTCATTTTCATTTATAGGTCACGTGTTCTTTCATTCTCCCTTTTTTATCTGAGTGTGATAACTCAAGCTTCTTGTCTGTGTTGCACACACCTGAACCTTTTGAGGATTACATTACTCTGTTACATAGCCATACTGCACAAATGAACTCATTCTTCCCCTGCTTGAGTGCATACTCAGATAAAAACCAGAACAGATTTTGATGCACAACTCTGTATCATGTTGCTTCCACTTCTTTATTGGAGCATTTTTCGAAAGTTTATTTGCTTTCCTCGTGTAACCCTTTCATCTAAAGGACCAATTATGTCTGATTCCAAATGATTCCTTGGCACTTGAACTCCCTTTGATTTTGGAAACTCTAAAGCTAATTGTTCTTCTATCTGAATGTCTTGGTGTTCTTCATCTATGTTATACAGAATTGGTACAACAACCAACCTATTTCCTTCATCAAAGACGACAATGATTGATTCTACAACCATCTTAGTTCTCTTGTTGTACACTCGAAACACCATGTTGTTATACCCATATCCTAAGAAGATTCCTTCATCATTTCGTGCATCAAACTCACCCAAGTGGTCCTTGTCATTCAAGATGTAACACACACATCCAAACACATGAAAATAACTCAAGTTGGGTGTTTTCTCTTTCCAAATCTTGGATGGAGTCATCTAAGTACCTGGTGTCACATATACTCTGTTTATGACGTAGCATGCTGTGTTGACTACTTCTCTCAGAACTGAGTTGAGATGTTGTTTCCATGCAACATTGCCCGAGCCATCTCTTGTACTGTTTTAATCTTTTGTTCAACAAATCTATTCTGTTGTGGTTTCCTTGGTGTTGAGTACTGATGTCGGATTCCCTGAAACTGATAGACCTTTTCAAATACATCATTTTGAAATTATCCTCCCTGATCAGTCCTGATTTGCGTAATACTCCCTTTCTCAGACCGCTTGTGTAGAGCAAAAATCTTGAAGCTTTCTGCTGCTTCGAACTTGTCCTTCATAAATCTAACCCATGTAAACCTAGAGAAATCATCAATCAACACAAGGATGTACCTTCTTACATTGATACTTTTTTCTTATACAGGACCAATGACATCCATGTGTACTAACTCAAGGAATTTTGTGGAGGACACTTGAGACACCCTTTTGTGTTGAACTTTTGTTTGTTTCCCTTTGTTGCACTCTTCAAAAACAAGTATTTCATTGTCCTTCAACTTTGGAATTCCTCTCACAACCTTTGCACCAATCAGCTTCTTCAGATGCTGCACATCCATGTGTCCCATCCGCATGTGCCACAATTCTAGCTCTGACTCAACAGCAACATAACACGCTTTAGATCTGCACCACTTGTAGCAATTATTGTCTGTCATGTTGCCAGTCATAACTGTGTTCCCTTCAAATCTACTGCTTGACAGTCTGATTTGGTAAAGGTCACCTTGATTCCACGTGCAGCTTGATTCTTCCAACAACTTACCATATCTTAGACTTCTGATTTCCTCTGTGAGATCTCCATACAAATCAACCTTGGAAACCCAAACATGTGAGAACTTTGTTGGTTCAGGATAACATCTGTTCAACTGCCAGAGTACACGAAGTCGTTCCACAGCGCTGTAACATAAGATCCTACTGTGACCATGCTTGTTATAGTAGCTACACTAACGTGTCCTTCGTTGTGTGTTAACACCAAAAGTTTTTCCTAGTAAAGCATTGTTTTTAAACTGTACCGAACTTCCAAATGAACCACCTGTTTCAGGCTTGATGATTTCCTGTTATACAGAACCAGTACTTCTACCAAACTTGATGCTTTGTGATACTGAGATAACTCGAGAGTTTTTACCTTCATATCCTAGTCCATAATGTTGGGTTCCTGACCTTCCCATACCCAAATTCCATCAAGGCTTTTTGTTCCATTGTTGAGCATCCTGATCTATTTCAGTTTGTCACTCAACTGCCTTTCCAAGAGCATTACTTTTTCTCTCTCTTGTTCATACTTGTTTCGCCATAGATCTGTAGGATTCTCAACCATGTACTTTACAGTTATAGGTGATGCCTCCCTCAAATGGTTTTTTTTAGTGCTGCTTCAAGTGTCTTCACTCTAGCTTCTAGACAAAGCTTCTCCTTAGTGAGCTCAAGCTTCTCCTCACTAATTTTTACCCAATTGTTGTACAGTCCGCAGTACTCCTCTTTAGAGTCAACTTCACCATCTTCATCTGAGTCTGAGTCTGAGTCACACTCAATTGAAACCTTCTCTGTTCTACCACTAAGACAGACGAAGTCCAACAACTCATCCTCTTCTTTTGTCTGCTTCAAGAAGTCTTGTTCAGTACCAACTTTAAATGCAACACTTCCCATTTCTTCAGGCTTGTTCTCCATTCGTACCTCACCATCTTCAACCTGTTTGAGATAAGCGACTCCTGTTGGTTGAGTGGTTCTGATACCAATTGTAAGTACCATAATGGAGACACTCAATGTACTACAGAGGCTAATACAACAGAGAGACTGCTATAGAGCAAGACAAGCACAAAATGAGGATGTCTGTACAACTAATGCTAACACAGGAGAGAAACACACAGAGATTCTTCAAGCTTTTGTATTAAGAGTAATATAAACAAAATACAGTCTTGTTTATTCTGATTTACACACAACCACAACTTGGTTTACCAGTGACCTATTCCTAACTACCCAAAGCTCACACAACACTACAACCTTGTAGCTATTGCAACTCTCTGTTGAACTCCCTAGTTCACACAACACTGCAGACTTACAGCTGTTGCAGCTCTCTTGATTTCACTCATCAAGAACACCAACTCACTAGCTCACACAACACTACAGACTTGTAGCTGTTGTAACACCCTCAGTTTCACTCACCAAGAACTCCTCTATCGAGCTCACTAATTCACACAACACTACATGCTTGTAGCTGTTGTAACTCCCTCTGATTCACTCACCAAGATCACCTCTGTCGAACTCACTAGCTCACACAACAAATGTTGGAACTTCCAATTTTTTTTTCTAGAAGTCCAACCTTTCTCCAAGTGTTGAGCACTACTTAAATAGTCTCAGCTCATCTAGGGCTTCCCTTTGGTTTTGAGAAACAGTCCACAACACTCTACACCATGTTCCTATCACGGAGCCTTGCTGTCTTCTGCATCCTGCAGAACTAACAGAATTGACCTTTGCTTCCCTCCTGTTATGCAGCTGTATAACACATTCGGGTTGAGTCAGCATTCCCTTTCATACTGCAGTCAATTGTTGTCTTTCCAGTTTAGTGTCACATGTCTGTTGCATGCAACAAGACTGTTTCACCAGCGAATAGGATGTCAGCTTCATTTGAACCAAAGATAGGATCCACATTTCTCCTTATTGCCACTTTATTTTCATTTATAGATCACGTGCTCTTTCAAATACTGCTATTTAGCAAGTAATGATGCACACAAATACGACCTATTTGTATTAAACTAAACATAAAATCATGTTTACTTGTCTCTTAATGCACGTTTTCAGCCCGCAATCACAGTTTAAAGGTCTCACATTGGTGCTCTACGTAATTATTTTTCTAGTACTAATTCTAATTAAATCAGTTTTAATTTTAATAATTTACATTTAACTTTTTTAATTATTAGATTCGAGAATCATTCAAACTAATTAAGTAAGGGATTATATTTTTTCTTTTTTGCAGTAAATAAATGGTAGTGGTGTTTTTAGAAAATAATAACTTAGTATGCACACATGATATAAATATGTATAACAATATAAATATCAATTGCTTTATATACTAGTTTTGTCGATGGTCAAATATAACGCTTAATATTGACCAATCAATAGCTTCTCTAAAGTAAATTTGCTTTGAAGAAAGCAATAATGTCAAAAATAATATAAAATTGGTAATGGATGCATTTGACAACTACAAAATTATATCTATAATTGAGAGAAGAAAGAATGTGGGTGGTACAGATGGCAAAGTCTTGTTGAACAAATGTTTAATCGATTTAGATCAACAAGCCAACCTTACCTGGCTTGGATCTATCTTTTTCTCCCATATTATTAGATTAACATTATCTCTTCTATAACATTCCACAATATATATATATATATATAACTATAGTTAGTGTTTTATTTTTGTAATAGCTTTTCCTCCATTATGATCACATTCCATATGTCATGATAACATGTTGCATGAATGCTAGTAAACACAACAAAAAAACTCATCTTAGGTGGCCACTTTGAATTACAAAGAAAAACTTTTTGAGTTGTGAAGCCAATTCTATCAATGCATGAATTGCATTACAAACTTGTAAAATGTCATAACGGATTCCAATTTGGGCGAACACTCGTGTATGAATTACTCATAGGGAAGGAGAGGTGGATGTTACATGTTCTTTAACAAAGAACAAAAAATTACCAAAATGAGAAAACAAACGAATTGGACGTTAAAGGAAAACCTTTAGAAAAGAAGAGAATAAAAATAAAAGAAATGGGATAAGCATCTATGACACAACACATAAGCAATACAAAGTTCCGTTGGTGTCGGAAGTGACATGTGTGTGTATTCACATTTTAAAGGAGCCTCCAACATTGGATGTTGGATCTTAACCTTATCATTCCAATCACGCAATTTATTTAATTATATATCATTACCTGCCGACTCCATTTTTATATTATATTATATACATTTGTTTAAAGTAGTTGTATAATTATGAATTAATGCATCTTTATTTTGAGACTTGATGGGAAATTTCGAATCAATCTTAAATTACACCAAATCTATCTGAAAGAATAAAATCCAAGTCAAGCTATGTCATCGCTAAAGTTCGCTTATTGGGTTCGTTGTATCAAGTATCTAGAATTCACGTAAAGGCCGAGGGGTAAAGGTTATTTATAGCTACGAACTTTTTACCGTACTATTTAGGTTGTATATTTTTTTTTGCTATAAATTATGTGACGGTAAGATTTTATTTTTGTAAAGTTTATAAACTTTAACGCTATGTTTTTGGTTTTTTACAATAAATAAAAAATTGAATTTTTAAAGAAATGGAAACAAAAAAATAAACCTAGAACATGATTAGTTTAGTTTCAATGCTCTAAAATTTATTTTACTTTCTAGAGCAATGTGAGTCATTGCCAATTGCACCTATAATTTCACTTTCTTTATGTCCTCAAAATAAACAAATCAAATCACTATAACTACTCTCATTTTTATTTTGTTGATGTAGGCTACGTTTGAGGTAAAGAATAACAAACATCACTATATATATATATATATAATGGTTCATGAAAGTTTGATTCTTTTATTCTAGCCCCAAAAGAATTTGTTTGTAACAAATTTAAAGATGTGTTTTTCTGTTAACAATAACTCAAAGTCTATTTCTTAACACACATATTAATATATTTTTTGTAGTAGGGAATAATCGAATCCCTAATATCATAATTATTTACTGAGTTATCTAAACTAATTGATTGAAAAAAACTCGGGAAATTTAAAAAAATATTTCAAGATAATAGTAATTACAAAAATGCCACATTAATTAGCATCCCACTTAGTCAAAGAAAGTTGATAATAATTGATATTTATACGGAATGAATGATAAAATAACAGAGTAATGTATGGTTTTAGTATAAACTTTTTTTACCTATGAAATTCACTACAAGAAAATGTCGTAAAGATAGCACATGAAGATAGTGTTTTGTACGTTTATGCTCTAAAGATAGCACATGAAGATAATGTTATGTACGTTTATGCTAAAGTTGATATACACATAGTTTAAGGTAGCGTTTAAGGAAGTGCATATGCTATTATTTGTTTTCTGAATTTTAAAGATTTGTAACGCTCTTTAAAAGGATTGATTATATAGTTTTTGTACTGTTATAAACGCTATATTTAGTTTAGGTGGAAAATTATAACTCTATATTTAGTTTAGGGCACCGGGGTTCGATTCCTCCCCACTACATTAGTAGAATTAAAAGGGATTTTGGGGTGTGGGCTAGGCTATGGATCGGGCCTTGTCGATCCAATTGTTGACAAAAAAAGTTTCCCGGCTAAGTACTTAGCCAATAAAAAAAACAAGAGCCTCAGAATTATCATTCTTCCTCCCAATCTCGATCGAGTTTCCTTCTTTGTCTCTGCCAAAAAGAACAACAGAGAGTTATAGAGTTATCGAACACAACTATTCTATCACCATTATCGATATCTCATCTCTTTCAGACAATATTCTATCACCATTATCAATCTCCTAAGCTAATGGAGAAGTTACAGAGTTCTTGCCATTGTCGTCTCTGCAGATTGAGCGCTGATGTAGCTAAAAGCCACCTTCATACTTTGATTAAAGGTTAGAGGTTCTCGTCTTTGAAATCGATATACGATATTTTGATTTAGATTTTTGAAATGTTTAAGTAGTCTAATTTCTTTCAAACTTTTTGGGTTTTCTTGGAAAATTTTATTTAAGCTCAAGATCTTTCTCCGAAACTAAGGTCTGTAAAAGTTTAGGTTTAGTTTCAATTAGGAGTTTTGATATTACTATTAAGTAACCAGTACTTTCTGAACAGGTTTCACATACAGATTTGGGCTTCCAAGATATGGTTTTATATGGTATTACTATTAATTTCTTTACTGACAACTGAGTTTGTTATGATTATTGATTGATTTAAATGTATCTAACTTACAGGACTAGCTTTAAGTATGAGCAAGGAGAAACAACTTTTGTGTATGGGTCAGCTAGAAGGTTGGGTGATCCACCAAACATGTTTCGTTCATGTCTTGATTGTCAAAATCTGTGCCATCAACCAATAGCCACAGGACTGGATCATTTGGTGATCAGAATTATGGATCAGAAATACAAGAGGAATAGATGTTGGACTAATCATGGGGAGATAAGTGATTTGAAGACAGGTGATAATCCAGCTTCTAAATTTGAAGCGTATGAGTTATTTAGAGCTGCTTTCTTTGACGGTGATATCAATTCACAGTCTCGGAGTAACAATGCAGATCATCATGATGATCTTGAAAACGAAGATGATTAAGAGTTTATGAAAAAGTTGAAAGACACTGAAATTCCACTCAATTCGAGCTGTCATAACTACACTAAAGTGTCTGCTATCATGGGGATGCACCGAATTAAAGTGAAGAGTGAGATGTACCGAATTAAAGTTTAGAGTTTAGTTTGAGTTAGGAGTTTTGATATTACTATTGACTAATGAGTACTTTCTGAACATGTTTCACATAGAAATTTGGGTGTTAGATTGAAGCTAAGGTATTTAAAAATTTTAGGGGTTTTTTTCAGTTTGGGGTTCTAATTAAATGTTAATAGATTTTATTTTGTCTGATTGTAATTGATTTTGATTTGTTTTGAAGATTCATTGTTACAACATTTGAGTTTTCTAGTGGTATTTTACTCTATACGTTGATTGTCTCATATGTTATCACATTTTTTGTAATGTGTTTAAAATTGCTTGATGTAAGACACACTTATCACAAATGTTAGTATATCTTTAACAGTAGAGCTATTGTGGTGCTCTAAAATGGACAAGTCGTGGTTTTGGCTTCCAAAGCATGGTTATATGGTAATACTATTAATTTCTTTACTGAAAACTGAGTTTGTTATGACTATTGATTGATTCAAATATTTTCTAACTTACAGGACTAACTTTGAGTATGAGCAAGGAGATAAAAATTTTGTGTATGGGTCAGCTAGAAGGTTGGGTGATCCTCCAAACATGTTTCGTTCATGTCTTGATTGTCAAAATATGTGCTATTAACCAATAGCCACAGTATTGGATCATCTGGTGATCAGGGTTATGGATCAGAAATACAAGAGGAATATATGTCGGACTAATCATGGGGAGATAAGGGATTTGAAGACAGGTGATGATCCAGCTTCTAAATTTGAAGCGTATGAGTTATTTAGAGCTGCTTTCTTTGACGGTGATATCAATTCACAGTCTCGGAGTAACAATGCAGATCATCATGATGATCTTGAAAACGAAGATGATTAAGAGTTTATAAAAAAGTTGAAAGACGCTAAAACTCCACTCAATTCCAGCTGTCCTAACTACACTAAAGTGTCTGCTATCATGGGGATGCACCGAATTAAAGTGAAGAGTGGGATGTACCGAATTAAAGTTTAGAGTTTAGTTTCAATTAGGAGTTTTGATATTACTATTGACTAACGAGTACTTTCTGAACAGGTTTCACATAGAAATTTGGGTGTTGGATTGAAGCTAAGGTATTTAAACATTTTAAGGGTTTTTGTTTCAGTTTGGGGTTCTAATTGAATGTTAATGGATTTTATTTTGTCTGATTGTAATTGATTTTGCTTTGTTTTGAAGATTCATTGTTACAATATTTGAGTTTTCTAGTGGTACTTTACTCTACACGTTGATTGTCTTATATGTTTCACATTTTTGTTGTAATGTGTTTGAAATTGTTTGATGTAAGACACACTTATCACAAATGTTAGTATATCTTTGATCGTGGATCTGTTGTGGTGCTCTAAAATGGAAAAGTCGTGGTTTTGGCTTCCATGGTATGGTTTTATATGGTATTACTATTAATTTCGTTACTAACAACTGAGTTTGTTATGACTATTGATTGATTCAAATGTTTTCTAATTTACAGGACTAGCTTTGAGTATGAGCAAGGAGAAACAACTTTCGTGTATGGGCCAGCTAGAAGGTTGGGTGATCCTCCAAACATGTTTCGTTCATGTCTTGATTGTCGAAATTTGTGCCATCAACCAATAACCACAATATTTGGTGATCAGGATTATGGATTAGAAATACAAGAGGAATAGATGTTAGACTAATCATGGGGAGATAAGGGATTTGAAGACAGGTGATGATCCAACTTCTGAATTTGAAGCGTATAAGTTAATTAGAGCTGCTTTCTTTGACGGTGATATCAATTCATAGTCTCGGAGTAACAGTGCAGATCATCATGATGATCTTGAAAATAAAGATGATTCAGAGTTTATGAAAAGGTTGAAAGACACTGAAACTCCACTCAATTCCAGCTGTCCTAACTACACTAAAGTGTCTACTATCATGGGGATGTACCGAATTAAACTGAAGAGTAGGATATTAGAGAAGTACTTCAATCAGCTACTAAAGATGGTCCACAACATGCTACCTGAGGATAACGTGCTTCCAACATCAACAAATGCAATGAAGAAGTTCTTGAAGGTATTTGGTTTCAAGTATGCGAACATTCATGCATGGAAGAATGATTGCATTCTCTACCAGTAGCAGTACGAGGGTTTGACAAGTTGTCCTAGATGTAATGCTTCAAGATGGGAGATGGATAAGCACACAAGGGAGAAAAAGATGGGGATTTCAGCTAAGGTTCTAAGATATTTCCCAATAAAGGGCAGATTCTGAAGAATGTATAGATCAAGAAGCATGGCTAAGGATCTACGTTGGCATTTCAGTAATGCTTGTGAAGATGGAACAATGAGGCACCCAGTGGACTTAACAACTTGGGCTCAGGTTAATGATAGATAACCAGAATTTGCTCCTGAACCGAGAAATCTTCGACTAGGTCTATGTACTTATGGGATAAACCCATTTTCCATTCAGAACACCAAGTATAGTACATGACCAATACTGCTAGTAAACTACAACTTGCCACCTACATTGTGTATGAAGGCACATAATGTAATGCTCACTATGTTGATACATGGACCAACTGCACCGAGCAACAACATTGATGTGTATCTCCAACCGTTGATTGAAGATCTACAAGATTTTAAGAATGAAGGTGTGGAGGTTTATGATTCATTCTCAAAGGAAAGCTTTAATCTTAGAACTATTTTTCTATGGATTATCAGTGATTATCCTTGTTTGGGTATATTGTTGTAAAGTTAAAGGTAAACAAGCGTGTAATATTTGTGGCAAAGATACACCATTTTGGTGTCTTAAGTTTACTAGAAAAATGCCTACTTAGGCAATAAGAGAAGACTGAGACCTGGCCACCTTTACCGACGCATACAAGGTAGGTTTAACAACACGGTTGAAAAAAGAACTACATGTAGAATTCAAATAGGTGTTGAGATATTTGATCAATTGAAAGGCTTTAGGAATGATTTTGGTAGAGCTTTAGATAAGAAAAAAAGAGGTCTGGTTTGCGTTGAGAAGATAAAGTTTCATAAGAGGAATGTGATGAAGATAATTATAGATGGAGGTGGCAGAAGCGGTCTATTTTATTTAATATACCTTACTGGAAAGTTATAATATCCTATAAATTTTAACTAAAAAGATAACTTGACTTATTTATCATCGTCTAACTGATATTTTTGTTTATATGTTTTAGTATCTACATATACGACACAACACCAAAATTATGCATGTACAGAAAAACGTGTCTGATGTGATGTTGTCCCTTATCATGCATAATGCTAAATCAAAAGATGGTCTAAAGGCACAACATGATTTGGAAGATATGGGAATTTGGAAATTATTACACGCCCAAGTACGTGGGAAGAGAAATTACTTACCACATGCTGCTTATTGCTCGTCTAAAAATGAAAAACAAAGTTTTGCAAGCGATTGTCTAATTTTAGAGGACCAGATGGCTATTGTGCAAATATCACCAACTGTGTTTCACTTGATCCTCCTACAGTTGGTAGATTGAAATCTCATGATAACCAATGTGCTACTACAAAACTTGTTACATGTGGCTTTTAGAAGAATGCTGTCAAATGGACCTTGAATAGTAGAGAATAGACTATGCAACTTCATTAATCATTTCTGTCAGCATGTGATTGATCTAGAGAAGCTTATATCATTAGAGGCTGAGGTTGTGGAGACATTGTGCCAATTGGAGAGGTACTTCCCCCTTCAATGTTTGATATCATGTTCCACCTTCCTGTTCATTTAGCAAGGGAGACACGTCTAAGAGGTCCAGTCCACTTCATATGGATATATCCTTTTGAGCGGTTAACTGAAATTACTAATTTATTTTTTCTAAATTGATATCTTGAAAACTGAACTTACTAATTTGTTATCTGTTTGAGATGTATATACATGAAAACACTCAAGTCATATGTCAATACTTATGCTAGGGCAGAAGCATGTATACATGGCAGGAGAATGCATTGCATTCTGTATGGAGTTTCTACACACATTTGTACCAGCTATGGAATCTATAAACCATAATAAAGATCTTGAACCAGATGAGCATATCCTTGAAGGTTGTCCAATTAACAAGGCCAAACCAATTCTACTCACAGAGAAAGAGAGGGGGATAGCGCATCGTTATGTACTGATGAACACATCAATGCTATCTCTATATGTCGAGTAAGTATCATCACCTTTTATTCATGTATACCAAATTTAAATTTTTGATTGGAACTAAACTTTTGTACATTGGATACAGTTGCACTTGGAATAATTACAAGCTACAAATGTGCGATGCAGAAGAAATGAAACTCTGTTATGGAAATTGCAGGGGGAAAGGTTTGCTAATTGGGTTAAGGAAAAGGTATGATGATTGTTTTAAGAATACATGTCTTATGTATTTATGCTATCAACTATATCAACTACTTTGACAAGTAATAGCTTTTTTTCTTTTTATTGTTTGTCACTAGATACCAAGTAACTCAAAGGATCATTGTAAGAAATTGAGATGGTTAGCTTTTGGACCAAAACAAGAATCTCGGACATTTAAGGGATATATCGTTAATGGACATCGATTTCACACCTAAGATGAAGAGTCAGAACAGTGGAGTATCTTATGAAGCTTTCACTATGTGTAGATCAAGTGCTCGAGATACTAAGCAAATTAGAGACATTATTACATACTACGTCGCTATACAAGAGATTATTTATCTTGATTACCACATGTTCTATGTCCCATTCTTCAAGTGTACCTGGGCCAACAAAGAGAATGGTGTGAATGAAGAAGATAGCTTCACGTTAGTGAACGTGCATATGAGCCAAACTACATATCGCCAAGATCCATATATTATGCCGGCTCAAGAAAAACAAGTTTTTTATTCCAGAGAAGATGAGTCATCAACGTGGTATGTAGTTATGAAGGTGCTACCAAGGGGCTATCATGAGTTGGAGACAGATAAAGCGAATGTTGCACCACCATCGATCGTACATTTAGTAGTTTGAAGATTGTGGGGATCAATCTTCTGATGATGAGAGGTTATGTGTTAGGGATGATTGTGAAGGGGTCTTTGTAATGGAGTAGTAGTTAGCAGACTAGTATAGTTAGGATTAGTAGTTAGCATATTAGAAGAGGTAGAGTTAGCATTGGCAGTAGTGGAATTTAGTTTTTACTAAGTATTTTGTTTTGTTTAATTTACCAAAAAAATGACTAATTTAACCAATCATGCCAGTCTGAGACATAGCAAGCGTCAGCGAGCCATTGATGTAACTCCTTGTGAGGTTAGAACATCAAAAAGAGTAAAGAAACCTTTTAAACTAGTTAGGCGTATAAGGAATCCACATTATGAAGGATAAGAACAAGAAGAAAGAGAATATGAAGATGAACAAGAAGTAGCACAAGAATAAGAAGAAGGAGAAGATCAAGAATAAGAATAAGGAGAATATGAAGTTGATGGAGAAGAGAAAGAGGTTGAACAATATGAAACTATTCACAATTCAGCTGAAATCCGTCGCAGTGGAAAGGGGATCTATCGAGTAGCAAACCAGGTTTGAAAGAGATGAGTAGGTAGAAAGCTCAGGCAGAAAGATATTGTGTAACATAACAGTCAAAGAACAAGAAGAAGAGAACTAGAGGACCAACCAGGATAAGTAAAATGGCTAAAATCCATGAGGACATGGTGGAAGTTGAATTTAACAGCCTGGGTGAACATGTGGGGAAGGATCAATTACACTTTTTTTCTTTTATTGGACCTCTTGTGAGGGAGCATGTACCAGTATTTCTAGACGATTGGAGATGCCTTGATGAAAAGACAAAGGACACAATATGGGAAGAGATTCATGTACAAGTTGTGTTACTTTGTACTTTACTTTGTGCTTTGTTCGAGTTTTTTATGATATTAGTGGGAAAATATTGTAGGGAGGTTCAATTTAACATAAGAATGACAAAATAATTGTATCTTTCGACAAATGGAGTGCATATGGAGGGCTTCTAAGTCAAGACTAGTTAACAAGGTGCATTCTACAAGGAGCAGGGAAAAGCTACGGAGCTTGAAAACCAAGCAACATTCACAATGACACAGCTTGGATAATGTGGGTGAAGAATAAGACTAGCCAATCTTTCAAGGTTGTTTATGTTTAAATATTTCCATTAAAGTACTTGTTTGTTGTATGAAAATTTTTTATATTAATCATTTGAATAATTTTATAGGAACGAAGTGACAAGTTCAGGGATTTGAGGAAAAATCAGATTCCACACATCACAAGTCGCAAATGAATGGGTACCTTGCTCATGAAATGGTATGTCCCTGTAATGTATTCTAATTATGAGGTGTATACTAAAAATATAGACTGAGATTGCTTCTTATATAACAACTAAATTTATGTGTTACATACAGAAGAAAAATGCATCTGACCCGACCAAGATTACTAGAAGCAAGGTCTGGATAGCTGGACATACACATGCACATGAAAGACCTGTGAGACTAGAGTTTGAACAAACAAATTATATGCAGTCATTAAACTCTTCTCTTTTGGTTATACTTGGTAATTTATATTGATATGTTTACAAAATTTGAGATTAGAAACAAATTAAATCAATTGATAGTGTGATGGGCTCACCTCCAATGTAAGTATTAAAGAAGATGTTGTGAGTTAAATTCTAGTTAAGGAAAAGAGTGGGAGAGTCAGAGGAATGGGTAGAGGGATCATTGCTTGCAAGCTAGCATTCTTACAGGCTAGAGACGCACATGTGCAAAATTTTGAAGCTAAACAAGCTGAATTGGTGAGCGAGGTTTAAGATTTAAAACAACTAGTTTGTGACTTAGCTGCAGGGGAAAGGGTGATTTAATATTCAAATTTGCTTTTTGATAATTGTTTGCTTCTTCTGTACTGGTTTGCCAAAATAATAATTGTTTGATTATTCTCAGAACCAACAGGATGATGGCTAAAAATCGGACACCCCTGGTTCAAGCAAAGGAGGATTAGGTGTCAGATATTGGATTGGTATTCAGCTGAAGAGGTTGTTGTCGGTGAAGGAGAAGTATGCTCTGTTGATTCAACTTACAAGATTGGTTGTATCCCATTTGGTCCTAATACGGCAACTATATTTGTGAACTTCACATCAGGTAATGATTCATATGTATGGAGACCTACAACAGCTATCACTACTATAGGTTAAGTTGTGGGAGCCAAAATTGCATGGCCATTCAATAAGCTCATTCTAGACAACATGGAGTCGCCAACTGTTAGCAAGAAAACTAGCTTGGTTAAGTTCTTATCATGTCAGATAATTAACAATTATATCAATAGAAACACTTACTAGTTAGGTGACCCATGTATTATGTTGTTTGAATGAATCCTTAGGGTACAAATATATTCAATGATAGACTCTAGCTGCTTGCTTGGAATTCGGATGATAAAGTAATTGCTGAGGGACATTTGACTTCATCTGACCCAAAAAAGATGTTCAATAATTTTCTAGGTCTGAACGCTGCAGTGGTTATGATTAACAAAGTGATTAACAACGATGCTTAGCTCTGGATACCAAGTGAAAACATGACTGTGATGAGTAATGCACTGTTTCAGAAAATGCCATGGCCATCTTCTAAGTTGTTGTTGTGTAATATAGAGCCAATTGGGGAATCAGTTTACAAAAAAATCATATTCTAAAGAAGCATCACTTTTTAACCAATTGACGTCTTTAAGATTGGGGATGCACAAATATGGCAACCAACCTCAGAAATTCGAAAATATTTTTGCATTAGGTACTACAGTAACTTGGTATAGTGACAAAATTGTGTTTATGTGAAAAATTCTCTTATATATTGGATTGTGTTGGATAGTGAAATTTTATGGTTGGGCTTTTAGAACATGTTTGTGGTTTGGTTGTATAATACTTGATGTTTGGCTATAATAGAACTTTTACGATTGGGTATTCATGGTTTGCTATTGATCAAAATAGCACAAAGCTAATAGGTACAAAAAAGCATCTCAAGTAACACAAACTATTACAAAAATCAAATGCTATATTACAACTAATGATGATATAGAAGAATGGTGTGAAAAGATAAAAAATAACAAACTATGATTGTTATTATAAATTTCACAATTGCAAAACAAGTAAACGCCACTGAGAAAAAAATATAGCACACGAAAAATACGCAATGTAATATGCCAGATTTGTTATGCTGGACGAAGATAGAGTGTTTGCCATATCGTTACGATATTTTATAGGTATTCTTTCTAAACTAACCCATTGACTATGGTTAATGGGTAAAATAACCTCCTCATTTCTCTTTCTTAAACACTCTACTATTTACCCATATAACCTCATATAATTTCTAAAATGCCATTAGTTTTATGTTCTTTTTTTTAAAGTTTCAGCACAATGCAAAACTACTATAATATCCTTGTAGCCTCAAATATTTACACAAATGCCATTCATCTTCAATTCAACCAACTACCATTACCAACTAAATCAAAGCTCTAAGTGCCATTCTTTCTTCATTATTATGCTTTTTCACAACTTCCNCATTCTCTCTTCATTTCTAGCCAAAAACTTCACAAATCTTTGGTTCAATTCTTAAAACTTACGATTTTTGGTTAATTTAGAAAATTTGCAAAGAGTAGACTTCATGTGATATCTACTAGTCAACAAAAAGGTTAGTTTTGCATTTGACCCTTTTTTGAATCAGGGAGTAGACTTCACCTTTTTGAATCAGGGAGTAGACTTCAGGTGAAGTCTACTCATTTTCGTTTGAAGAAAAAAAAAGTACGGAGACTTCACCTAAAGTCTACCGATTTGTGGGTCAGTTTTGCAATTGAAAAAAATATTTAATTTTAAGTAAACTTCACATGAAGTCTCCAAAAAATTCGAAGATTTCAGGTGAAGTCTACTCTTAATTGGGTCCTACATAGAGGTTATTTATGAAGTTGACCAAGATTACAGTTTTTTGACCAAAAATAAAGGAAAGTAATTTAAAATTGGAGACTTCAAGTGAAGTCTCCAAAAAATTATGGAGACTTCAGGTGAAGTCTCTTCTGAATTGGGTCCCACATTCGAGTTTATGGAAAAAAAA
>OVBA01005937.1:0-18355 GCA_900406435.1 Lepidium aucheri
TTATAAATCTTTTTTGGCGGGAAAATTTTTTCGTATAGCGGAAAAAATTTTTGCGGAAAATTTTTTTTTGGCGGGAACAAATTTTTTTTTTGGCGGGAAAAAAGTTTTTTTGGCGGGAAATTTTTTTTGGCGGGAAAAAAGTTTGTAAAAATATATTAAAATAATAACATAAGGGTATTTTGGTCATTTTTCCATAATGAGGGGCATTTTTTGAAAATATCCAAAAAATGAGGGCAGTGATAAAAATATCCTCCCTTGAGGGGCATTTTTGCAATTCTCCCTTTTTTAATACCTTTCAACTTTTTAAGTTTTCTCTAATGTAATTTATTTGTTTTCGTTTACATCCACAACAATCAAGGAAAACAAACAAAAAGGTAAAAAAATTAAATTTAATGTCTTATTATTTTATTGTATTATTAGCTTAAAATATAATCTTATTATAACAAACAGGATTTCAGAAGTTAGTAATAAACGGATTCTTTCATATGTCAAACTCAACCATCCAAAATAGTGGAGTATCATATTATATACAGTTGGATTTCAAAATTTACTAATTAACGAGATTCCTCTGAGTATCGAATCTTACTATAACCTATTATATTAAGTAAGATTTCAAAAGTTAGTAACTAAAGAGATTTTCTACATGTGAGATCTTATTATTAAGTTGGTTCTCAGAATTTACAAACGTACAAATTTCTAAGATATTATTCAAAATATATATTAAGCATTATTTAATAAACATATCTAGTATTATATAAAGATGGGTTGCAAAAGTTAGTTATCATTCCACATGTCAAATCCAATGATTCAAAATTTTATAGTATCATAGTATATAAAATTGAATTTCAAATCCTATTATATAAAGTTGATTCTCAAAAATTACTAATCAATAAAAATCTTATATATTATCTAAAATACAATAAATATATATATATATATATATGTAAATTTCAGAAAATTCGTGCGTATCTAGTATATATATAATCAGGTTCATGTGGATCAATGAGAATTTTCTTATTTAAACGAGAGAATGATACAAGTGATCAGGTTGAGTAAAGTATACGCAAAGAGTGGTTTATGTGACTAGTGAAGAATATCAGAGATGAAGGAGATGACGATGGTGAAAGATCATCTGGCGAGAAAGAGGATGACCTATTCCAAACCTTCTCAATGATATTAGATTTTATAGTTCATATATATTCGTGTATCTTTTAGGCTTGTGCAAACGTTGAGATCAATAGTTTGCATGCAGAGGCATGAGAAGGAGAAACGAATGGATATGAAAGGTTTGGGTCTTTCCAGATTGCAACACAAAAACACTCTTCTGTGTATCCACAGAAGGATCATCTCGCGTAAAATCTGGTGATGAGGAGACCAAAACGCCTGAAAACTTGAGAGAAACTACTTGGAAAATTGGGTAATCTACATCTTGGCTCATGCGCTACGCCATCGACCACTCTTTCTTCAGGGAGCCATTTGACATAGGATCAATGACTAGAATGCTCTTAATAGGATAAAAAGTGACTCAGATACTCCTTACAAAAAAAAATTATTTTCAGAAATTTATTAAATTGGTTAATAAAGAATTTGGTGGTAGTTTACTAAAATTATCCAAAGAAACCCGTCCGAAACCCAACCCGCCCGGAATCTGCCCCACCCATGCCCATATGTTATTATGATTTTGCAGAACCAAATGTAAACCGATTAAACCAATTAAACCAAACAATCTCAATCTATTTTATTACATTAGATTTTACAGATCCATCCCGATTTTATATTTACCCTAATTTTATCATCGCTCCTTTCGATCCCGACAAAAATTCATCTCCTCTTCCACCTAATTCTTCCACCACACGAGAATCATCTTCCTCCTCCGGGCTCCTCCTCCTCCGAGAATTCTTAAAGAAAACAAAAAAATTGAATCTGAAGGAAAGGAAGGTGAGTCCTTTTTACCTCTCTCTTTTTTTCTTTTGAGCTAAAATGTTTGATATTTGGAATCCTATTTGGAAATGTGTGGTAATCGATTTCTATTTTTGGTTTATGGTGAAAATCGGATAAATCCTATTTCGACAGGGAAGAGAAGTCGATGGTGCGCATTAAGATTGGAGGTCGCTATAGCGGTGTCCGCTGTAGAGGAGTTGGTAGTTGGATGACTCCTCCTGCTCATATTGAGTGTCCTCAGCCGTCTCCTTCACATGAGCATCCTCAGGAAACAATTGTTGAAGATGTGGTTGTAGAGGAGAATCCGACCCATCTGTCTCCTCCACATGACCAATCTTAGGACACGGTTGGAGACAAAGTTGTCGTTGAAGAGCATGAAAGAGTTGAAATAGAGGAAAAAGGAATAGAAGAGGCCCAAATAGAAGATGGAATTGTGGAAGAGGTCGACGAAGATGAAAGTGTAAGTAAATGAAATTCTTTTTATATTAATATTAGTACACAAACTTGATGGATTAGAAACTATAGTCCAAATTATAGTTGAAATCATAGTGAATGGAAGGCTTAAATTGTGAAATTAAATTATTAGAGTATGTTGACTGTGAAATAGATTTTTTTACTCGATTTTGTGTTATAATTGGAGTAGATTTGACTGTCGAATTGAGTTTTATAGTAAGATTCTCTCTCTTTTTCAGTTCTTGTTTTAGTTGGCATTGCTTGTAGATAATTCTATCAATAGTGATTAAGCAAAGAAAGGTTTATCCACTTTCATGAGGGATCCCGTTCATGAGCCACAAAATCCCATTTGAAATAAGATAAATGTTGACGCTTAGTAATATATTGATTCCTAAATGCAATTGGAGCTTATGTAGTATTAAATAAGTATATGGAAGATATTGTTTAGCGTTAGGAAATCTACTAAACCTTGCCAACTGTCCCATGGATGATCACAAACTAATTGTTCATTGGTGTCATGACCTCAGATTATGAGCATTAAACTTAGTATAGAAATTTAAGTTTTTGCATTTACTTAATAAGATTAGCCCTTAGCTGTCATTCTATTTCTTTCATGGGTGATTATGGTAGTAATGGTAGATTTGACAGTAAAATTAAGGTAGATTTGACAGTATAATTTAGTGTAGAAATAACCTTTTCAAGACTATTTGAATTATTTGCAAGAATTGTTGTGTCTAATTGGTGAGGATTATTAGTCTGAGATATTAATTGTTAATAGTTTATACTGTGAATTTTGTTGCAATACATAATTGGTGAGTTAATCGGTTGGATTTGTCTGAGATAGGTTAGATTTTTCTAAGTTAATAGGTTAGATTTGTCTAACAAAACATATTGTTACAATACATTTGTCTGAGATATGCTTGAATGAACAATGTGTTCTTAAATTTTACAAGTTAATAAGTTAGATTCGGTTTTTATATTATTTTGTAACATTTGGCAAAACTCTAACTTTAATATTTTCTTTTGTAGGATTCTGTTGAGGGAACATAAGTTTTCCTCCGGTGAGCATGTATTTGCCAACATCTGATTATAGGAAAACAATTAAAATTGCAACTAGGTGCTACATTTCAAAGGCGGTGCAAACGATTGAGAAAATGCTCAATGTGGTTGAGAAACAATGGTTTTATGACCACCCGCAGTTCCGACACTTCTTTCATATGCCGACGGATAAAAACCACAAAGTGATGGGGATGTGGATGCTCTTAGCTCGGATGGCTCGCATAGAGAAGAGGAAGGAGTTGTGGTTTGTTGTGAATGGAGTACCAATCAGGTACTCACTCAGAGAACATGCTCTAATTTCAGGTCTTCATTGACATGACTTTCCGAAGGATATAAAGACCGGATGGGTGATATAAGTTTTGTTCAAAAACATTTCAAGAACGGCAGAGTGACACAAGAACTGGTTGAGGAAAAGTTTCTGAAAATGAAGAAGCCTACAAGTGATACGTTGAAGATGGTGGTGTTATACTTTCTAACCCATGTGATAAAGAGTAATGGGAAATGAGGGAAACATACAGGAACCCCGGTGGACCCCTTCTTAACGAAGACAGTATCAGATCTTGATAATTGTTGGTCTTTCCCGTGGGGTAGGCTGAGTTTCTTTGATAACTTAGCAGAAATAAAAAGGATGATGAACTTGTTCGAAGAGGAAGCAAACCCGAGTGCTAATCTATCAGGGTTTATAATTCTATTAGAGGTATGTATGTTAAGTTATGTAGTGATATAAATGAGAATGTGAATTATTAAATGAATTGATTCTTTCACTGTGTATTGTGTATAGCTTCTAGCATTTGAAGCTATCCCGAATCTGATGACGGAGTTCCGACAAGAGGTTGAAGACGCTGAAAGCCACTATCCTAGGATGTGCAAGAGCAAGTTTAGACGCAGTGCTATGAAAGGTTTTACTATTGAAGAAATAAACGAGACAATTGGTAAAACAAATGTCAGTTTTTGTAAAAATCTAATTAATTGAATTTAAATTGTTATAGTTTGTTATTTGCGTTTTAATCAGTCAATTGTGATCACAGAATATCAATAGTATTTTATGGCCAACTGTGGAGGAGAGAGACCTTATTGCTGAGATGGCTGAAGAGGATGATGTGGTTGATGGTGTTGTTGATGGTTGGACAAAGCGTCTTATCGTTGAAAAAAAGAAGGTACGCTTTGAAACTTATTACAAAGAGGACATTGAGGCTAGAAATTGTGTTGAAGTGGCTGTAGAGGAAAGTGTTCCAGGAAGATGTCGACGCAAGAATATGGAAATGTTTGAGTCCTCAAAAGCTGTTACAGGTTTTTCTGATTTTAAAGAGATAATGGCACTCATGGAAAGCGGATTTAAGCAGATAAATGAGACACTCCAAGGGATAGACAAGAGATTGGATGTTGTAGAAAAAGCTGTTAAGGTGAAGCGTACAGATGTTGTGTGTGTCGAGGAGGTGGAAGAAGGTGTTAAGGAGGGAGAAGCTCAACCAACGGATCCAAACAAAAAGAAAAGAAAAATGGCAGAACCAAGTGGTGGGAGGCGTACGACGAGGCAATCAAGTCATGGCTGACTTGTATGGAGTATTTTGGTTTCACTACAAACTTATTTTGGTTAGGATCTAATCTATTCGGTTAATTGGCCATAAACTTGTTATGCATATTTGGCTTTATTTTGGTTAGGATCTATTCTATTCGGTTAATTGGCTATAAACTTGTTATGCATATTTGGCTTTATTTTGGTTAGGATCTATTCTAGAATATTAACGGGCTTGGTTTGTTAATTATGGTTAATGACTGAAGACTTGTAATTTGAATCATGACTCATTTGTAGTTATTTGGTTGAACTTTTCTTCTGAATGAACACATTAGTCACGACATAAGACATAAGTAACAAAAATAATATTCAATCTGCAATTGTTCTAGTTTAACCAATTTGACACATAAGACATAAGTAAACGAGCAAGTATGAATTCTGCAATTTCATTTATTTCATCAAGCAGAAAATTTGTCATTCTGATAAACACATGATAAAAACATACAGTTATAGCTTGCAGGATGAAGTAAACGAGACAAAAACATACAGTTAAAGTTCTTATTTGTTTTACAGCAAATCCACATTCTATCAGTAGAGAATCCCAAACTGGGTTCTAATATGTTTTACAGAATTTAGAGAAGATTGGATTGTGAATATAGAGACATAAGTAAACGAGCAAGTATGAATTCTACAATTTTATCTATTTCATCAAGCAGAATACCTTGACAGTACTAGCAAGTACCCAGAAAATTAGTCATTTTGATAAACACATGACAAAAACATACAGTTAAAGCCACCATGGGGACTTTCGAAAACAGGGTTCTTATATGTTTTATAGAATTTAGAGAAGATTGGATTGTGAATATATAGAACATTGGATTGTGAATAGAGAAGATTGGATTGTGAAAAGTGTTGTCTTCCACTTTTTTGTGGGAAAGAAGGTATGCTGAGAAAGGTAAAAATGTGTGGATGGAAGGGATGTGTGAAAGAAAGTATGCTATCTCTCAGAAATGTAAAAATGTGTGGATGGAAGCTATCTCTGAGAAGGAAAATTGATAGAATTTCCAAAAATTTAGTTTTTAAGTTTCGGTGGGAAAACAAAAATTTGGGATTTTGGTCTAACTAATAACATATAGTTATACCATAGTTTTTTAGTTCTGAAAAAATACACGCAGTTATATTTTTTAGTATTTAAGTTATAGTTAGTTTTACTACATTTAAATTCAAAATACGTATTTGAATCATAAGATAACTTGTTGTTTAAGAACATTTGTTATGTTATAAACCAAAATTATATGTTAAAGAACACTTCTACAAGTTTGCTAGCATCAAACGTTTATAATTGAACAACACAACATAGAATTGTATATCATTTACTCACAATGTTTGAAGTGAGAAGAGTAAGATCAATATTTTTATTAACAATTACTATTTCTTACAACTCTAGAGTAATTTAACAATATTTTTATAAAAAATAGAATACAAATTACAAAATCTTACATAAAGTTTAAATCCAAATTAAGTCAAAAATATTCCATATTATTCCGGTTTATATAAACATAACTTCATTGGTTGAAATGCAAATTAAGTCAATTCGGTCTATATACAACTTAGACAAATTAATTTAAATTGGTCTCAATGATTGACTAAATCCAAATTAAGTTCTTAAAATCAACATATAAAGTCTACAAACAATGGTTTACATTAATAGGATAATACTAGATTGAGATACATAAACCAAAATAGTCTTAAACACATTTGTTGGTAAACCGAAGAAGCCAACACATAAAAAAGAAATGGGACTCTAGAGTAATTTATCGGACGGATATAGGCTTCCAGTTTAAAGTAATTTGATCACTGCGAAGACCACAAAACATCCTACAAACACAAGGGACATCACTTTCTTTGATTTACTTCTCGCCTCTTTGAGCATAATATTCATTTCCTCAACCATAGCTCTCATCTTCTCAAGCTCCACATCTTTTTGTTCTTTGTTGAACCTTGAGATTTTTTTCACATCTTTGTCAAGTTGTGCAATTAAACTACCCAAAAATTCAATCTCTTTAACCACATCTGCCTCATCAAACCATTTGAAGCAATGATTGTCATTGGAAAGCTATAAATTAAAACAAATAAGTCAACATTATAAACGAATGAGCATATCCTGAGCATATGAGCTACCTTATCTGAACAAAACAATTATGAGTCAAAACTAAAGATGAGCCAAAAACAAAGAGGAGTCAAAACTAAGTAATTCGAATCAACTACCTTATCTGAATGAGCATATGAGCATCGGAAGTATTTACGGTTTGGATTATTAACCGATCTAGAAGTCTTCAACACAATCGATGCTCCACACCAGCAACCTTTAGGAATTCTGGACACAACATCACTTTGACGTATTGATGATGATAGACTCGAAGATCCAGTCTCATTGGTGCTCATGTTTAATTTCAAACAGCTTTGATCGATTGGATCCGATTGGATTTGGGATCTGATGAGAAGATTGGAATACAAAAATTGGGACCAAAAATCGAGCAGAAAGGAGAAGGGTTGGGAGAGAAGGAAGTAGACGAATGGGCTTATAATTTCTTTTCCTTGTGTGTGTATATTGGGCCTGTATATTGGCCCATGTAAATAGAATACTAATTTGTTTTGTTAGTGTTGTTGGTCAATGACCCACAACCATAAGATTTTCGAGACATAAAAGGCCCTTATAATGACACCCATACCATTAATACATTAGTATTCAATCGGATCAACATATAAAAGCTTAGAACATTTTTTTATCGGATGTAAAAGCTTATAACATAAGACAATGTTAAGATCAGATAAAATTCAAAATTTATTAGATACCACTGTTAAAGCATTGCGCCAAATCTAGCCCCGGTACCGATTTATTACTCGGCCTTCGACGTCTTTCACCAACTGAAGGAAATCGGTTTTCTTGACGGCGTCCTTTCTTTTTGTTACGCGGTGGAGGAAGGACAACTCTTGCTATAACATCATCCGGAATTTCAACCCACTGAGACATATGTGGGACGGGATATAATGTCCTAGAATACAATAACACCCACTGCTCCATTAGATAATATTCCGAACACAGATCATATAGATGAACATCTTCTGTCCTATATGGATTACTCATGTACATGCGAAGAGCGGCTACTGCATGTACACAAGGGTACCTGTCCATGTCGAAACGCCTGCAAGCACAAGTTCTTTCCTTCAAATCCACAAAATAAGTCTTACCATCTCGTCCTATAACATTGTACTCACGTTCGTACAAATTGTACTCTTGCACTGTCAAATGTGGTGCTTCTTCACATATATTATGCAATTCATTCTCCACAAAAGGAACCAATTTCCATGATCTCTCTTCTGAGGAATCAATGCGATGTTTGTTAAACCACTCTCCCATTTTCTCAATAATAGTATCAATCATAACTAGCAAAGAGTACTTCCTCGCTTCCCTGAAAACGCTATTCAATGATTCTGCACTATTTGTCGTTCCTATATTGTACCTTAATCTTGGAAAGTGACACCGAGCCCATTTTGCCACTTCTACACTCTCGTCCAAATAATCAGCCACTTTAGGATATCGACTTCTAAAATCTGCATACTGGTCCTCAAATTCAGCAATTGTATATATCTGAGCCAACTCCCTGAATCTCTTTGCAACAATGTCTTTGTGGATGTTTGAAGTCTTTGTTCTCACATTCTGAGATAAGTGAAAGATACAATATCCATGCCATGAACCTGGGTACACTTCTTGGACAACCTTGATGAGGCTAGGATTTCGATCGCTAAGAAAAACCAATTCATCATCATCATCCGGTACAACCGTTTTCAGCATAGTGAAGAACCATTTCCAGCTAGCATCTTTCTCACCATCAACTATAGCAAAAGCAATCGGGTAATGATGACGATTAGGATCTTGCGCTGTGGCAAATATAAGAACACCGCCATAACCATTTTTAAGAAAAGTCGCATCCACACTAATCACTTTTCTAATGGCCCTCAAACCCTCAATACAAGCTCCCAAGGCAATGAATAGATACTTGAACTGGTTTTGCTCATCTAACTCCAAACTCGTCACTGTTCCTATATTTGTTTTTTCTAAGACAAATAAATATGAAGGCAACCTCTTGTAACTTTCCTCTGGACTACCTCGCACAACCCACGCGGCTTTATGTTTTCCTCTCAAAGCAGTTCTATAAGATACCTTCACGCCGACATGTCCTTGCACAATACCAATAAGAGATTTAGCGGTTGGAGTATTTAATTGACCAGGATAATTACTCTGCACAATAGATGAAACCATATCTGAGGATCCTCTTCTTTTAGCATTTGATGTGCTAGCCGATACCCGAGAGCAAGAATGCATCTTGCGGTATACTTAAATCGACCAACTACCTTTGCATCCTTGTGGTCGTGCTACTCGTAAGTACCAATTACAACCTCGTTGACGACATCTTACAACGTATCTCCAAGTATCCGAGTTCACTATATCATAGTCAAAACATCTTTTGTGTGATGCTATAAACACTATATCTTGCACTTGTTTTTTGCACCCAAATTCTTGGTTTAATTCCAGACCCATACCATCTTCCCATTCCTCTAAAAATTGTGCTTGTTCTCCATCATAAGAATCACTAGACAGTTCAAAACAGTCATTCAGACCACATCTATCAACACCCACGTCGGGATTCATTACCACCAATTCCTCCCTACCTATAATCTCGCCATCTTCTACACCTACAACCTCCAACAGATCAACATATTCCTTTTCTGCTTCATATATAGTGATCGTATTGCGGTCTCCATCATCATAATTCACACCAATGCAATTCTCTATTTCAACATGAAGAATACTTCTTAACTGATTCTCATTCATGCTAAATAGATAGCTCTCCACATCCTCATCATCCAAAATATAGGATTGTTTAGTTGCTTGACAACTCAATGGGATGTAACTCATTCTTATTGATTTCTCTCTATCGATACCAATCTTTTTCCGAATCTTTTCTTCTAAAACCGAGTAATTTATATCCTCCAGAGACATTGTCTTGAATGTTAGAGCGTTGTAAACTTCTTTAGAATTCCATCTATACCCGTTTTCAGTTTCATCATAAGATCCACCACTATCAAAATGAATAACAGTTTTAGTGGTCATACTTTCTGCAAAATAAAACAACAAACACAAGTTAGGGCATGCATTATTATGGAGCCCCATTATTATATGGATGGGTCCTATTATATTTATATTCCTTTGACAAAACAAATGAAACTAAATTTTAATAAATTAAATCAACAAAACGAGCCAAAAAAAAGTAGATTCATCAAAAATTAAAAAGTGATGAAAAAATTCATCAGAAAGCAAACGTGTGGATTTACAAAACGTATTACGTGTTCTTCGTTCTCTCGTGACAAAACAAATTAATTTTTGCTCCAAGAGAGAGAAACAGAGAGAGTTACAGAGAGTGAGACAGAGAGAGTTATACAGAGAGAGGAAGAGAAAGCTTGCAATCAATGGAGATGGAGCTTAGCAGAACCAATGTCGACAGTGAGGCGATTTCAGATGATTTGGGAGACAGATAGAGACAGAGAGTTAGACAGAGAGTGAGACAAAGAGAGAGACAGAGAGAGACGGAGAGTGAAAGGGAGAGAAAACTCGAAATCAATGGAGATGGAGCATCCCGGAACCAACGACGGTGGCAAAGTGATTTCAAATGATTTGGTTTCGTATTTTGTTTCAAAGATTTCAGAGGAATTGTTTCAGAGATTACAGAGGATGGTTAATCCGAAAAGAAAACTAATTCTCCGTACAGTGGTTTAAATGTTATGGTTCAATCAACATTTATTAATTACCAACCCAATTTACCAACCCAATTTTAATTTCAATCTGATCTCAGAATTTCTAGATTTTGCTTTTAAAAAAATTCCACGTAATGAGGACAAAATGAGACAGAATGTTGAATATTTCCATACAAGAGTATATCAGACAATACAAGAGTAGCTCGGGCACTTTGTGTTGAATTAAGAGCATTCTAGTCATTAGCCCTTTGACATGGTGGCTCGTCATCACTGAAGATGTTTTATTATATGTAATATTCAACTCATTGGAAACAAAACAAAACAAAAAATAATCGATATTTTTAAGCCTAAGAGAATTCAAACATTCGAGAAGACCAAAAAAAAAATGATGAGAACTCAACAAGAAACAAATCATTAATTTACCTTAAAAGATATCAAACAAACAAGACTCCAAGAACAGGTCTTAAACCAAAGCAAAACAAAGTTGACTCCGAAGCAGAAGTGTTCAATCCTCTCACAAAAATATATCTGGTCGAGATTGCCTCAAGCCTGCGAATCAAATCAACATGTAAACATCTAAAAGATTGAAACCTAAAATCGTACAGGACGTCCATTAAGAGTGTCAAAAAATGTTCACAACCTGAATCAAATAAGCCTATTGAATCAGAAGTCTTACCTTGTTAGCAATGTTGTTGGAAAGCCAATCCAGACCTTCATAGAGCCCTTCACCGCTGGTTGCGCATGTGCTTTGGATGTACCTGAAAGAGCGACCACGCAATGTCTTTTCAAGTGTCTATATATGCAATAGTAATAACAAATCGTGGCAGGGATCAGTTTATAGATTACCAGTGGCGTTGCCTGAGAGAGTGCAGGCCAAGCTTATCAGTTATCTCAGCAGCATTCATTGCGTTTGGAAGATCCTGTTTGTTGGCAAACACAAGCAGTACTGCATCCCGAAGCTCATCCTGCAGTTACAAAGCATCGATAAGACAAACTTCTTAGGGATTAACAAGTGAAATTACCATAATCGTGTATCAAAGAAACATACTTCATTCAGCATCCTGTGAAGTTCATCTCTTGCTTCAACAACACGGTCTCTGTCATTGCTGTCAACCACGAATATCAGACCTTGCGTGTTTTGGAAATAGTGTCTCCACAAGGGACGGATCTGTAAGAGAGAATAAGCGGATAAATGTTGTCCCTTTCTTATTAATCATTTCAGCTAGGTTATTGAGAGAACCATAATAATAAAACAAACCTTGTCCTGACCTCCGACATCCCAGACCGTGAAGCTGATGTTCTTGTACTCCACCGTCTCCACATTAAACCCTGTGAAAACAAATTATTTATCAAGTCATATTCACTTTGTCTAACTACTAAGTTCAATTCCAATCACCAATAAAATTTCAGATCTTATCCAACCAGTTGACATGGTTTCAAAAAGTTGCTTTCTAAATCAAATGAAACAACAAGAGAGAAAAATTTGTTACTTCTCATTAAGAATTTGCCTATAAAGCAAATTCGCAGAACTCAAAAAAACATATGGCGTGGAGTTGACATATAAAGAGACAAACTGAACTTGGCATCTAACTAAAGATGTAAATTTTCATCAGCCAAAACTATTCAAATGATCTAATAGCAGTTAAAAGGAGAAATATATGCAAAACATAAGCCAATCATGTCTGTTTTGAAGACTTACCGATGGTTGGGATGGTAGTTACAATCTCACCAAGCTTGAGCTTGTACAAAATGGTTGTCTTACCAGCAGCATCAAGACCCACCATAAGGATTCGCATCTCCTTCTTAGCAAAAAGCCGGCTGAAAAGCTTTGCAAATGAAAGCCCCATTTCTCTTTAACTGTTGATCATCAAATGCCAAAAGAAAACAGATCACACACCAGAAACAATTGAATCACCCTGCCTCTTAGCAAACTCGCTCACATTTTACTTCTATTCCTAAAGTTGTTTCTTTTGGAATTTTTTACACCCAGTTATAAAACGACAGGCATCCGAATATTGTCGATGAAAGATTCAACACCCAAGTAATCACACATTATTAGATTTAACATGTCCTCTTCCACTTCATCATCCTTGGAGTCACGTCACAATAGATCATTAGTCATTACAAGAAGAATAGAGATGAAACGAAAAAGTATCAATGGAAAAGGATAAAGACGAATCCATTGATCCCGATTTCACATAATTCATGATGAATTGTACAGAAAATCAGGAAGCAAAGCAAAATCTATCCCCCATATAAAACACCATATCCCAACATATACGATCATTTTGACGAGAATGGTGTACAATCTAACGATAACTCAGATCACAACTAAAAGACGATAGGAGATTCATTTTCTCTAATATATCAAAAAGGTCCGATACTGTGGATCAGTTCATCAAAGACATCTTCATGGAATTCGAATGCAGATCCGGAAGGCCGAAAGATGAAAGAGAAATCTGAAAACTTTTGGAGCTTACCTTTCGAAAATTGAAGGGATCTGAAGCGAAAGAGAGAATCTTCAAATCAGCGGAAGACGTGATTTGTTAATATTGTGATTTGTGATTTGTGATTTGTTTCTTCTAATTTGTGAATGCAAGTTACACTAGCACCCTCTAACTATTGTATAGCATGAAATTTCACCCCTAAAGAAAGTTCGATATCAAAAAAACCCCTCATATTTGTAATTTCCTTAAATCAATCTTTGTTGGATTCTGATTCTGGTATTAATGAATCCGTTGTACAACATAGTATCGTTTTATTCAATCTTTTTAGCCCATCAATTTCGGTTCCAGTTTAAAAATAAAGTGAGGCAATCAAGAAGCAAAGAGAAGTATAAAAGAGACTTATAACTTAGAAACAAAACCGTAATTCGTATGAGGTAATAATAATAGTAGTAGTAGTCGTAGGATTTAGGGATATACATTGATCTAGATTTATATATGCAGAATCCGTCAACAGAGATCGTGATCAGACTGAATCTTGTTTCTTGCTGGTTTCCCAATCTGTAAACAATCAATGGGAGGAAGAGTAGGAGTGTTGAGCTCACCAAATGTTTGCCAGCAAAAAGCATCAGACATATGATACTTTTCTTGAACCGGTTTAAGCTCAATTCCAGATAACTGCACATCTACGCAAGGGAAATTATCGCTGCAAGCGAAATGCACCGGTTTCACTGTGTATGTGCCTTTGATTCTCTCATAAGTCACTCCTTCCACTGCAACTGCTGATGTCTGGTTCTTGCATCTGCTATGGTCACAGTAGAACTGATCTATTACTATTGGAAGCTGAACTTCATTTAGTTGAATGTTTGAGAAGAGAATCCCTTTTACGGATCCTACTCCTCCTTGCCATGTCTTTATTCGGACACCTGTCATCGTGTTGTGCATACTCACATCTCGCACTGTTATGTTCGAGACGCATGCTTTTGTGCTGTCTTTACCCAAACTACCTATGCTGATCCCGTGACCCGGTCCACAGTTCACATTGTGTACGTATACGTTTGAGCAACCCGTTTGGATTGAGATACAATCATCTCCTGCACACCAACCACACAGAACATTATTCATTAATTGAAAATTCAAAGATCCATCATTCAAGATTCAAGACTCGAGATTCCTACCGCAAGCGAGTGTTGTGCTATGAATAAGGACATCTCTGGTGTTCTGAAGGTGAATCCCATCGGTGTTTGGACTGTCTCCTGGTGAAGATACGGACATGTCATGCACCGAAACCCCTACGCAGTTATCAAATTTAAGGTGACACTGAGGACTGTTTTGGATCGTTATCCCGGACACTTCCACGCCAAAACTCCCGTAGAATCTCAGTGCCTATATAAAACCAGAAACATATATATAAATCGCTAAACCAAACCAATGCTTACAATCTCACAACAATTCCAAACTCTTTTCTTTTGTTTTCCATTACTCACCGTTGGTTTCATGCTTGATATTCCATTAAGTTCATCTCCCATGTTCTGTCAAATGTGAAATATAAACATACTTAAGCAAATGTTGTGTGAATGAGACAATGAGGAAATAAAGAAAAAACAGAACAACTACGATTAACTTACCGGCATTGGAGGTTGTTGATGAACAGAATTGTTCAAAGGGATGATGAGTTTGGTTTCACCATCAATGAAAGGATAATCTTGTTGCCACCAACCAGAGCCTCTTCCATCAATCACACCTTTCCCTTGTATCTTAATTCCTTTCAGCTTTGTGAACTCAATCCACCAAAATAAACCTTTTCCCCATGACTCAAAATCCGTTGGAGCTATGATCGTTCCATCAAGCTGCAGTTCCCAAAAGAAAGTTTAGATTTTTTCTTCACTGTAAAGATACAAATTTATATATTAAAAGATCAATTCTCACCTGAAACACAATGTTAGCTTGACAATAAGGACCAGAGAATGAGATTGGACCGACGAGGAAAGTGTATTCAGATGGTACGATCATCATCGAAGCTTCGACTTTGCAAGCCGATGACCAAGCCGCTTCAAACGCCTGCAAACATTATGATACTCTGTTTATTATTCATTAAGTAAACTTTAAACAAAACCCTAATTATCATTAGTTATAGTTATGGTTATTAAGGCTTGTGGATGGATTTTGGCGGTCCTACTTGTAATCTGTTATTTCTGTTGTCACTTACTTTTTATTCGTTTATCTTTTTTTTTCTGCATAATTTAACATTTGAGATCGAATTTTAAAAAACTTAAGTAACTTTACAGACAGAAAGACCTTT
This sequence comes from Lepidium aucheri, assembly GCA_900406435.1. Classification (NCBI taxonomy): domain Eukaryota; kingdom Viridiplantae; phylum Streptophyta; class Magnoliopsida; order Brassicales; family Brassicaceae; genus Lepidium; species Lepidium aucheri. The sequence goes on from OVBA01005937.1 coordinate 15,533, forward strand.
TTATTGAGCTCTGTTTTTTTTTATCGTTAAGTCTCGAGTTCTGTCTTAACTGTAATTTGTCTTCTTTTTTAAAAAAAAAAAAAGGAAAAAAAATTCTCATTGAAAACGAAATATAAAATGCTCTAATCAATCAAATACAACCACTAGGATTTAAAAAACTTTAGGGCTAGCAAAATTTATTGAGCTTTTTGATTGAATTTTAATATGTACCTTAGTGTCATCACATTTGCCATCACCTTTTGCTCCAAAATCCATCACATTATAAACCTTAGATCCCTTTTGCGGCTGAAGAGGCGGTGGTTGGAATTTCGGTGGCCGTGAAACCACCGGAGAGTTACTGTTTTCTGCTTTTGGCGGCGTTTTGAGCTTTGGTTTTGGTTTAGGTTTAGACTTGTGATAATGATTGTTGTTGTTGTTGTTGTGGTGGTGAGAGCTGTGGTGACTATTTCCATGGCTCTTAGATTTCTTGCTTGACAAGGAATCAGACAAGTCAGAAGAGCTTCGGTGCTTATGTCTCCAATGTCTTCCTCTTCTAGCAATGCAGGTCTCTAGAGTTACAGACCAGACCAAAACCACTATTAACAACATCATCGTGATGCTTCTCAGCCTTAGACTACTTCTCATGATCATTTTTGTCTAAATGAAGAGGGTTGTGGTGGTTGAGACTAAGAGAAGAGACTTTGCTTATTTTGTTTGTTGGTTTAGGCTGAAGAAAGAGAAGGATTTATATAAGGAAGCAGTCCAAGAATTTAGAGAGGCTCACGGGTATTCACTTTGGAATAATATTTTTTTAATAATTTTAAAACCAAAGTGAAACAATGATGTCCTTTTGTTTTCCAAATTGTTGATTAGAAACTTATTAAAGAAACAAATTACTAAACAAACGAATAAGTCTAGGCTTACTATGTATGTATAAGTAACATAATGTTCGATTAGTTGGATTTTTATAAAATTATGATGACATTGACAGTGATGTAAAGTGATTACTCGTGAATTAGTATTTGGAGGTTTATGAGTATGCCAAAAATAAAAAATGTAACATTTAATAACTTTTTCACGGCGGGTAACAATTTAAGGCTTTTACCCAATATGCCAAAACCTGAAATGCATGCATGTGAAGTAAAATATTAGTCAGGGTAAAAGTGAATGCCACGTGGAGAGTAATGGTTGGTTAAGAGATCATCTAATTTGGTTTCACATAATCACATTCTCATGTTTACGAAAAATATGTATATCTGTGCATATGATTGATGTGTATTTGCACCATGAAGTGGGGATACCTAAATTGAGGTGTATATTCGATTTTAGGCTCTTGCTATTTGTTCTTCATTTTGGATATATACTTATAGATTATATATTCATATAAACTGAAGAATTTAATTCATAAAACATATATAAATTTCATATATAAATGTATACATATATTCTTTAATAAAACAAAAAATGAATAAATATAAAAGGAAAGAGACTCGTGAGTGGGTCTATATGTTGTCAATGGGGCACTGATTATAACATCTCTTTTAGTACTCACATGCACTTCTTCACGGGCTTTGCTTTTGTATTCACAACTCTTCCAATTATTTATTTTTCCTTTTTTTTAAAAATCATTTTTATCTTCTTTTTAATTTTATTACATTTAATGTTGAATCCATTCTATATTAAATTTCATTTATTATTCATGAAAAAAGTCTGCTATTAAAGGAAAGAGCAGAAACAGAAAACAGAAAGTAACCGAAGCTTTGTTTCTTTTAGCTCCTTATATTTTTCTTTTTTTCTTTATTTTATTTTCTCAATTTTGTTAAAATCAAAATTCGAAACAAATTGTTGTCGGCATTGTTTATCTTCACGAGCTGTCGGCATTATATATATATATATATATATATATATAAAAGTAGACTATGTCTCTCTAGGACTCGACACATCAGCATTTTTGAACTCTCTGGAAATGACACGTGGCTTCTTTTCTTATTCAATGAACCAATTAAAAAAAAACCTTCTTTACAAGTCATCACCCATGTGGCCAACCTTAATTCTACCAACGTCTCTTCCTTTTCCATCCTCTCTTTAACTTTCCTTTATTGTGAAGAAAGGAAGATGAAAAGGCAAAAAGCCTTTTTCATTATAGAAACAAAAGAACAACGATAATCTCACGAAACAATGTCCCTTCTGTTCTTATTTTCGAAAGAGGGAAAGTAACGGATAGGAGCGAGGATTCTGCGATGTCAATGACTTCGGTGAGATCCGGTGATCTTAAAAAATTTTGACTTCTCTCAACATCCATCTTGGCTTTGATTACCAGGTTTGATTATCAATATTTCGGTGATTTGTAGAAACTGAATGACTATTCTTTTTTTTCGGGTGTTGAAATTGTGGAAGATTTGATGAAACCAGATTGGAGTATACCTCTTGATCCGTTCTAGGTTTTAAAATTTTGAATCTAAATTTGCTCGTGTTTTCTCCGATCTGCTTGAAGATGGAGAGGAAGTTCAGTGGTGAAGTAACCATGGAGGATTAGGATGATGAAGATGACTATGATGAGGTAAGCTCTGATGAAGCTTCCAAAATTCTGGATATTCAGGCAATTCTTTATTCGTTTCATTTTTTTTTGTAATTGACATAAGCAATCTATTGTGTTTACATGATATGGAATTATCTTTAGAGAAGAATGAAGAAGAAGAGGCAAAGTTCAAAGCTTAGATGAAGGAAGAAATCATCACACTTCAAAAAGGTTGTTTTTTTGGTTCCTGTTGTAACATAAGGAAAAGCTAGGACTGAGGAAATACATATATATATATGAGGTATGTAGGAATTATAGAAGAAACT
>OVBA01005938.1:0-18352 GCA_900406435.1 Lepidium aucheri
ATCATTGGATCTGACACGTGGAAAATCCTGTTAATTACTAATTTTGAAAAATCCTTATTTATATAATAAGATAGATGTAATTATTTCTATTTTTTTATTGAATTCAATTTTTCTTATAAAATATTAATAACAGAATTTAATGATTAGGATATAGTTAATTATTTGCTATTTTTTATGTTAGGATTTGATTCCTTCATATAATAGGATTTCAAATTAAAACAAATATTTTGTGATAAAGATATGATTATATTTTTTATAATTGTTTTGAATATATTAGCAAAAAAATTCTGATCGTTGGATTTGACACGTGGAAGAATCCTGTTAATTACTAAGTTTGAGAAACCTTACTTTATATAATAAGATTTGAAAAACCCATCTTTATATAATAAGATTCTTTTTTGATTAAGATTTTTTTCTGTTAAGAATTCTTTTTTTATTAGGATAATCTAAACATTGAAAAAATCTATTTAAAGATTTATCTTATCTAGTTTTTAAAAAATAAATAAATCCAGGAAAATTTCGGATCATTGGATGTGACACGAATCCCGTCTTTGAAATCTATTCTCATATATAATTTCGAGCATTCTCAAAACTCAATTTTAGTCTTGCGCTATATCGATGACGAAGAAGAAGAAGGAAGAGAGATTAGGAAGAGTTTCGAGATGGGAATCTTTACACAGAGACATACTTGCCCAAATCTTCAATAAAATCAACATAATAGACATTACGAACGGAGCTTCACGAGTGTGCAGATCATGGTTCCTTGCCTCTCACAACAAGACTCTGTGGAAAACCATTGACCTCACCATGATCCAACCAATCGTCATCCAGAAGCACCTCGTTAACATTGACTATGTCTCTTGTTTATTATGCCGCCAACGTGTCATGAATTTTCTAACTAAGCTCACCAAGTTGAGCCGCATGGAACCGAAGAGTTTTTCTCTCAGATTGAATTGCTATACGCAAGAAGAGGACCTCATGTTTGTTGCCGAGAGGTAAATCTCATTAATTCACAATGTCAGATTTTGGACACATTATGTGACTTGTCTCATTAATTCTCTTATGGTATTTGTTTCTCAGGACGCCAAACATAGAGAAACTTGTGTTACTTCTCTCGTACTATAGACCTGAAATGGCACCTTGTTTGCGTTCGGTCTATGGAAGAATCTGAAAACACTAGTCATCTTCCTTGAAGGATATTTTTGTTAATTACTTCCAGGGATTAGAGTTTAAACCATGGGAGAGGTTTGCACTAACCTTATAAACTTTAAATGTGTGGATTATTTGTGGAATTACATCACATCGTGCATTACCTCCCAAGCCTCAAGAGTGTGAGTTTAAAAGGTCTCACCTCAGCCTTAGAGGAGGTATATTGCTAATCGCCGGCCTTCAAAACCTCAAGATTCTTAATCTTTCACATTGCAGAGACGTGTATGCGGATCGGTATTCTAAACAATGATTTAGATACCATTTTGCACAGGGTGCTCTTCTAATGCCTGAAAAAGTTATCACATGTTCTCAAAATTGTTGGATTTGCCGAGGTCTATATATCCACCCGTTGCTGGTTGATTGGCGCAAGGATGAGATAAAGGAATTTGGTTAAGGCATTGAAGAGGAGCTCTTAGTTAGAGCAAGGTTGGTATCAGAGGAGAGCTCCTTCAGCATTTGTTCGTTGTATTCCAATTCGTCTTTTTTGGATTCAATGTAGTAGTGTTAGCTCTCTGGAGGGTTAGCTCTCTTAAGTCTAGTAGGTGTGAGGGTTAGTTTGTCAAATGGTTGAGGCATGTTTCCATCTAGGTCTTCAATTTGTTCCCTGTACTCATTGGAGCAGGACTATGAAAAGGAGGGGCTGAGCTTGATGTCTTGTCCATCTGACCAGCATCTAGAGAGTTGGCGTAACGTTCCTTTGAAGAACTTGAGTTTTTGGACGAGTTATGGTGACATTCCTCGTTTGATTTTGACATTAGAGTAGTTTTAGTATCTTGTTTAGGGTGCTGGTGTTCGATGGTGGGGTATTTTTCCTTGCACTGAGTGAAGGTTCTATAGATTTTCCAGAGGTTTCTAATTCTTTTGAATTCAACCTTCACCGTGATGGTATTGCTAGATGGAAAACGAAAGTGTCTGACGTTTCTAATGGGGTGGTGGATGTTGAAAAGGATTCTGACTCTAACAAAAGAGAAGAGGTGAGTTTTGTTTGGATCAAAAATCAATTCCAAAACATCACCCAAAGAGTTGGCGAAAACTGGGAATATGTCTGAGGTGAAATGTTTGGCAGGTATTTCCGAGAAGCGAATCCACAGAGGGATTTTTGTTAGCTTTTCGTGAGTAAAATCTTAATCGAATTTAGCTATTGTAAATCCCCAATTCTCAAAATTCTATAGCATAAATTGCAAGATTTTTCTAAGTCCTTTTCTGATTGGAATCGAATCAGAAAGTATCTCTACCTAAGACTGTGCCATTAGTCCAATTTTGCAATCTCCAAATCCTAGGCATTTCCATGATCATCCTAGCAATGTTTTAAGCATCGGGGTTTAGTAATTTACCTAATATTGTGAGCTGATCCTCTGGGATATTGAGATAGCTGCCAGACTTTGGGAGATCGATGATATGATCCTCTTTGATAACCATCAATCTCATTTTTTCCACCAAATGTTGGTCCATTTGTGTGACGAAGATGAAATGAGCTATTGTATTGGTTGTAAGAGAGAGTCATCTAGTTGGAATGGGAGTTGCTAATTTCAGCTGAGAGCGGCCAAAGGGTAACTGTTTTGTCGAAAATGGTAATCAGATATTTAATCCAAAAAAAGGAATCGATAAGAAATCATCGAGAAGATTGACGACATGAAGGTTAATCGAGAAGTTTATCGCTGAGAAATTCCGTCGAGAGATATAAACTGACATTTAGTTTTTGTATCTTGACAAAAGTCACAAAACCATTTTTTCAAGACCCTTTTAGTTTTGGTATTTGTAATGTTCTCTCTTTATCTTTTAATTTGAGAATTGGAACCAATTCTTCTTCAGTAGCTGCTACCTCTTTCACAATCAACGTGGTTTCCTTAATCGCTTGAATGAATGTAACATGTTCTTACCTAAAAGAATCATCCATTGGTAGAGCATCATCAATCCTTAATATCAAAAGGTGATCCGCGCATCCGTTCTCAACAATCTCTACATCAAATTCTTGAAGCAATAGTATCTATCTTAACAATCTCGCCTTTGCATCTTTCTTCATCATCAAATACTTCAAAGCCAAGAGATCAGCATACAGTATCACTTTTGATCCAATGAGATACATTCCATTTCAACAGTATCAATCATCCTCTTGATGTCTTCAGAGCCACTAATATCTATCATTTTACTCGTCATGGAAGCGACAGCCCGTAGCTCGATATATTCTATGACAAAACATATTCATGGAAGCGACAGCCCGTAGCTCGATTCATTCAATGTCTACAGTATTTTATGGAAGCGACAGCCCATAGCTCGATACATTCCATTTCAACAGTATTTTCATGGAAGCGACAACCCGTAGCTCGATACATTCCATGTCAACAATATTTTATGGAAGCGACAGCCCGAAGCTCGATACATTCCATTTCAATGGTCTTTTCATGGAAATGACAACCCATAGCTCGATACATTCCATGTCAACCCGATAATATAATTTCATTAATATATATTTTTTATTTCAATACACACAACAATCAATAGAACATCTCTTCTAGGTGTACCACACACATATATGTATAATTATAATAATCACATCAATCAACCTTATTTGCACACAATCACCAAATATCATAATATAATATCATATAAACCTAAATATATACAAATAATATTCCTAAGTAAAATAGAATAAACAATTGCACAAATTAAGAAAGAGCTAAGGAGTCACAGATCACATCCTCACCTTAGCCTAGTGTTGAATATAGATGAGAAGTGTCACGTCAGACTGTAAGTGGATTCGCCAATTTTATTTAACTTCATTCCGATCAGGCACCAGATCTGGAAAGTAAACTCTTGGGGCTTTCCGACAACATGTTGACCATTTTTTGGCTCCTTACGGTTCGTCTAGAAATTGCTCACAACATAAGTGATCGCGGATTCAATCAGCAGATTTTAGTTTTGGATAAACTACCATAACTTTTGAACCATAACTTCGAATTTGATTCCGCTTTCTTCTACGCATAGATAATTAGGTCAGGAAGGTACACACCAAATATCGTTTGATTCCAAGTCGATTTAGTACTCCGATTCTCCATTCCCTTTCACGTGGACAGATCTGATGGTGGCTAGGGTTTCCTCTCTTTAGGTTTTCTAAGGATCTCCTGCAGCTTTATAGGTGTATATATTATACCTAGGGTTTTATTCACTTATTGGCTAATGGGATAAATTAAACAAAACCTTAATTGGGCCCAAAGAGACGGGTCTCACACTCTACATCAAATTTTTGAAGCAATAGTATCCATCTTAACAATCTCGGCTTTGGATCTTTCTTCATCATCAAATACTTCAAAGCCAAGAGATCAGCATACAGTATCACTTTCGATCCAACGAGATATGACCAAAACTGATTGTGAATGCCTTTTCAGGTAATATTAGATGGGTCGACGAAAGAAGAAGTCCAACAAACGTAAGAAGGCTTTAGAAGAAGATGAGGTAGAGTTCATAAGTACTAATTTTGAAGTGGAACAAGAATTGGAGGATCAGAGTTTCAAAGCTGCTAATGAAGTGGAAAAAGAATTGGATGATCTGAACCCTGATGGAATAAATCAAGTAACTGATGGTAATTATGAATTAGATAGGCATTTAATGAGTTTTTTGTTTACTAAGTTTTTCTGAATATTATGATATGTGGCAGCTGAGATTGTTGATATGGATGGAGTAGAACAAGATGTGGCAGCTGAGATTAGAGATATGGATGGAGTAGAACAAGATGTGGCAGCTGAGGTTGGCGATATGGATGAAGTAGAACAAGATGTGGCAGCTAAGACTGGAGATATGGATGGAGTAGGACAAGATGTGGCAGCTCAGAATGATAAGGAGCAACCTCAGCATAAGAGATGTCGCGGTCCAACTAGAATGAAAGATATCGCAAAAGACCCTAATACTCGAGAGAGAGTTGACTATACTGACTTGGGAGAACCTTGTGGACCTGGATCTATTAAGTTGTCTTCTTATGTAGCTCCTTGGTGCGTGAACATGTACCTGTGACCATTGAAGATTGGAGAAAAGTGAGTGAGGGAACAAAGACGATTTTTATTGAAATATGTCCAGGTATTTAAAAGTAACTGCTGAAATCTGTGCAATTATGTTGAGATATGTCCAAATATTTATGTGTTTATATTGTGATTGCAGGCAAGATTTGAGCTAGATGAAGATTACCAAAAACCTGCGGTTCTTACAGATGGGATGTTTATGGAGAGCTTCTAAATCATGATTTGTTACTGAGATTAGGAATGCTCCCAACAACAGGCCAAAATGAAAATACGGCCAAAAAACATTCCAATAAATGAATGGAAGAATTTTGTCATAGTGAAAACAAGCAAAGCTTTTCAGGTAATAAATTGCCAATAAGTTTATATTGTAAATAAGTTCCAATAGATGTTTATTGCAAAGCATTTATATTTAAACTGTCAATAATTGTGATTGAATCTTCCATGTAAATAGCTTTTAAGTGATAAATATAAGGAGCGGAGGCGTAACCAGATTCCTCATACTTGTAGCCGTCGAGGAATGGTTAGACTAACAGAGGACATGGTAAATATATTGTGATCCAATTCGTTTCTTTAAATATATTGAAGGATTACTGATGTATATTTCTATAGGAAAAGGAATCTCCTCAACCATCTCAAGTGACAAGACTCAAGGTATGGATTAAGTCAAGAACTAAGAAGGATGGTACACCAGTTAACACTAATGCAGCTGAAAAGATTGTAAGTTGTTGTAGAATTTTATTGCTTTGCATATTCATGCTTTGATTTGTTCAGTTTCTTTATCTACTTCCCTTTTTATATTAGATAAAGGAAGGTGAAGTACAAAGTGATGCTCCTACATCATCAAATCTTAAAGAAGATGGACTTTCACAGGTTTTGGGACCTGACAAGCCAGGTCGATTAAGAGCAATGGACAGAGGAATGAACATGACTAAGCTTGCTTTTTTCCAAGCGAGAAACAAGACTATGTCTCAAATAAAAGAAAATCAGATCACTTTACAGCGTAAAGTAAAAGACTTAGAAGCTGAAATTCTAAGTATGAAGGTAAGACAACCATTCCCCAAACATCATGGTAAATTGTATGTGTAAATAGAAGCTGAAAGTCCAAGTTTGAATGTCACCGAAAGCAGATGCAGAAACTGGGGAAGACTCAGCTCCTAGAGTAAGTGAACATATTTGTGTTAAAATATCAGTTCAATTTGTTTCCTAACTGGTGCTTTGTTTTTTAGAGTGTAAACAGACGTTCACACCCAAGGTGTTTGGTTGTTGACTGGTGTGGTTCGAGTGAAGGAGTTGCTGAAGGACGTCTTTTGTCTTCTGATCCTCAAGACTTTGTCAATGATATTCCTTTAGGCCCTAACGCAGTTAAGATATTAGTGGAAGCTGCTACAAAACCAGAAGCATTCTTATGGAGACCTGCAGCGAATATGTCGTGTATTGAACAAGCTGTGGGCCAAATTATTGCATGACCTTCAAAAAACTGCAATCTCTTGGATGTGATGTCTGAGAATGACGAAATAACACATTTGGTAGGTATTTTCAAATAGCATTAATAAGTTGCTCGTAGTTAAAATTTTGATGAATAACTATTTGGTGATATTGTATAGGGAGAAGAAAATACTAAAAGTACAAACTACTGGAATGGAGTGGGGACAAAGAAGTTGTTGCGGAAGGGCGTTGGCAGACACAAGATCCAAAATCAGTGGTTAATGGACTCCCATTAGGTCCCAATGCAGTGAAGGTGTTCATTGATACTGTAATAGAACCTGAAAGTTTTCTATGGAGACCTAAAATAGAAGTTAGCAGACTCGAAGACTGTTTCAAGGCATTTGTAGCATGGCCAGCCATGTGTGTTTTGTTTGGAAACGCACACTCTCCACGTGAAAGCTCTCACTCTCAACACAAAATGTAGCAATTGGAAAGAACATCATCACAGGTCGACAAAGCTGCAACAACACCACTAGCACCTGTCAAGAAGGCAAAAAAGGTGTTACCGTCATCCCCTGTTCGAAGCTCTCCGGTAATTTATGTTTATATTCCTTTGTATGATTTATTCAAGTTGTTCACTTGTTGTCATTAACATATAATATATGTTTGCAGCGTAGAAAGAAAGAAGCAAATCAAAGGTGCAAACTTATGGATATTAGTGGGAAACAGAGAGTAGTTGTAGAGGGACGTTGGGCTTCATATGATCCAAAGCAGAAGGTCCATTCCGTTCCACTTGGACCAAATGCTGTTGAGGTTTGGGTAGATATGGTTAAGGTCACTGATGCATCAATTTGGAGGCCTTGTTCTGAGATAGAATACATGACAGATGCTTTAGGTACAACTATAGCATGGGCAAAGGACAAGGTGATTATCTATTGAGTAGTGTTGTATGATGTTGTTGTCTGGAAAGCATGGAACATATTTTATTAGGAAGGTGTTGTTGACTAGAACATGTATGGTTTGGTTGACTTTTGATGTAATGGTCTTTTGGAAGAAAACTTGTATGGATTAGTGATCTTTTGGTCAATATATATGAAGTAGTTTTTTCTTTGGTTTTTTGCTCAATCTTTAAGCATTACAGGTTAATTGTCAAATTAAAACAGCACACACAAATACATACCTCGATAAAACCATGAGGAATACAAACTAAATCGTAGCTCATAATAACTGTTGTAATTCTAGACATTACAACAAGTAAATAATGTCATGAAAATAAATATTAGAACAGCAAAAAAAACCAGAATAAAATTTTAAATTGTGTGTAGCAAGTGTTATAATACAATTAATAACATGAAAGACAAAACGCTATTATAAAATAACATATGATAGCACTACCAAAAAACGCTATAATATACACGGACCCTATTATAGCTCCCGAAGACATAGCGTTTATGAATGAGCTATGTATTATGTATTATAGTGTTTATCGTGAGCTAAGAATAGACATATTTCTTGTACTGGAGTGAACATCAACTTGCCAAGATTGAGAGGAATCTGTTTCACAATCTTGTATATAACTTGCATCTGTACAACACTCACAATTTTGACGTCAAAAACCAGTTCAAACTACAGATTGATGTCACAAAGTTTTAACTCTATGAATATACTGCAAGTGCGCATCAATTTCTATACCTATTTAAGAACCAAATCCAATTCGGTTCGGTTCTTATTAGTATTCTGGTTCCAGTTTGGGTCTAAAATCATAAAAATAAAAAATTGGGTCTACTATGTACCCAAAATTACCTAAACTTTTTGGGTATTCAGGTATATATTGAAGTATTCGGGATTTCAGGTACCCAAATATCTAAAATAGTTAGATATCCAAATGTCCAAATATTCGGGTATTCGTTCGGGTATTTGGGTATCCGTTCGGGTATTCGGGTGCCTTTTTGGATGTCAGATAATATTCGGACCCTATCCGACACCCGAAGTATACTATGCTGCGATCCGATGGTTATTTTTGCCTATACCCTAACTAGACTCGAACCCAAAAATTTGGGTTGGTTTTTAGGGTTTTTGTAAAATGTCCAGGGCTAGTTTTGGTATTCATTGTATCCCCATTTTCTGAATCATAGAGCAGACACTCTAGTCCGATGTGCAAGATTGACATTTCATAATCATCAGTTTGTAAACTCTTACCCATTATTATGAATATTTAAATTCTATTATATAGAATGGTTAACAAAAAAAATAGAATAACGTTTTAGTAAACAAAATATAAAAATTATATGCTAATCTAATATTTACATATCTACAATTAAAATTTACTTACAGTTTAATAGCAAATACATTTTTACTTATATGTGTATAAAAATCTAACATTATTTTATTTTATACTCATTATGAAGTAACTATATGTGATTTTTTATAATCATAAATGAATATAATTATTTAATTTTTTTTATGTTGGTATTATGAATAGAAATAAATATTTAACAGTAAATATAAACATTTAAGAAAAAAATATATTTTTAAATATATAAAAATTTTGCAACACTTAGGACCGTTAGATTTAACATGTGGAAGAATTTTGTTAATGAATAATTTTGAGATCCAATTTTATATAATAAGATTGGATTAGGATTTGATTTTTTTTAAAATAAAATAATTTTTGTCATTAGATTTAAAATGTGAAACAATCACGTTGATTAGTAACTTTTGAAATCCAACTTTATATAAAATAATTTGATTTAATCTTTTTTTAAGAAAAAATATAAATATCATATATAGTTTTGATCGTTGAATTTGGCATGTGCAACAATTTCGTTGATTAGTAACTTTTTTAACTTAACATTATATAAGAGAAATTTTAGGAAATATCATTTTCCTTGTACTCTTTTATAAAAACACTCCTTGATTCTTGTTTTTTCAAAAAGTACTACTCAATAATAAAAAATGACGAAAATAGCCTCAACATTTTTTTATATAATTTTTTTACACCAATTCTTTGTTTTTGACTCAACATGTTTTTTTAGAAAAACTTATAAGGCTATAGCAGAGATCTTATAAAACTTTATAAATAATAATTTTATAAGTTATCTTATTAAACCTTACAAAAATTTATAAGATACCTTATATAATTGTATAAAACCAAAAGAATAATAACAAATTAAATCAAATACTCAACATTATGGGGTCTAATACGAAAACAATCTTTAATCTAAAAAGATCTAAGTTTAACTTCCCTGTGGGTTCCCTCATGTTTTATACGATAACTTATAATTTGATTTTTATAAGGTTTTATAAGACAACTTATAAATTTATACTTATATATAAATATTATTTATAAATATAGAATAATTTTTAATCACTGGGTTTGACACATGGAACAATATCGTTGATTAGTAACTTTCGAAACTCAACTTTATATACTAAGATAAGATAATGCAAATTTAGGATCGTTAGCACATGGAAACTTTCCCGCCAATTATTTTCAGATTTACAAAAAAGATTCCCGCCAAAAATTTTTATAAGGGAGTTTAGAAAATGTTTCATAAGAGAGCTTATAAAATTTCTAAGGCTTTATAAGATAGCTTATAAAATTTATAAGATTTTATAAGAGATCTTATAAAATTTATAAGGCTTTATGATAGAGCTTATATAATTTATAAGGCTTTATAAGATAGCTTATAAAGTTTATAAGGTGTTTATAAAAAATTTATAAGTTGCATATAAAAATTTATAAGGTATTTACAAAAATTTAAAAGAGAGCTTATAAAAATTTATAAGGCTTTATAATAGAGCTTATATAATTTATAAAGCTTTATAAGAGAGCTTAAAAAAATTATAAGGTGTTTATCAGAATTTATAAGGCTTTATAAGGGAGCTTATAAAATTTATAAGGTGTTTATTAAAAAAAAATTTCGTAATTTTTTTTTTTGAAATTCCATAAAAAAAATTTTGGCTGAAAATTTTCTTTTTTGGGGGGGGGGACTTTTTTTTGGCAGGAAAAATTTATAACAATCTTTTTGAAGGTATTTTTGTCATTTTTGCATTAATTAGGGGCATTTTGAAAAGATAAATGTCAAGGGACATTAATTTCTTAAAATTCTTCTTTATTTAAATTGATCAAATTTTATACTCGACTAACTTAGGACCAGAAAATTTTATTATTTTATAAAGATTATTAATTTATCAGGTATTAATTTATAGAGGTTATACTGTATAGTAAAGCCTCTATAAATTAATAATGTTGAGATATTAAAAAATTATTAATTTAAAGAGATTAATTATCCATAAATTAATGCTATTAATTTATTGTCTTTTTAGTTATTAAAATTCTTTAAAAAAATAAACACAGACTACTTTTAGATAAATATTTTGAAGGTTATAAATTTTATAATTTTGGAACTACAAATGTTAATATTTTTTTTTTGTCAACGGCAATATTAATATTGGGCCACAAAGACCGGTCCATTAGCCAAATTCCTACATAAATCTTGTAGGTGGTGGGACTCGATCCCTGGATGCATGTGTGCCTGCCTTTTAGTGGACTTACCACCAGCCACTGGACTAAAGGCCACTTGCACAAATGTTAATATTTAGAAGCTGATATTTTTGACCATAAATTACCGATACTATATTCACATATATGATTAATGATCTCAATTATCTTATTTTAATAGCCTATAATAATATTACAATGAAAATAACACATAGTAAAAAATTAAAAACTTGAAACAAATTTTTGTTATCTTTTATCACATGTTATACTATAACATCATGGTTTGAAAATATAATATAACAACTATTTTATAGAGTTAAACTCTAGGAAAAAATATTTTTTTAAAATCATACATTAATATATTAATATATATATATACATATATATATATATGTAAATTTAGATGATTATTAAATTGTGATAGTATTGGGAATATATTTTTGCAGAGGAATCTCAAAATAATTATTACCTTATTAATATATTAGAATTGATCAATCTTATAGTACTCCGACTTGGCACCAAAGAATTTTATTAATTTGTAGGGGTTATTAGTTTATTGAGTATTAATTCATGGAGATTCAGTAAAATCTCTTTTTTTTTGTTAACAATATTGGGCCACAACTGACCGGCCCAGTAGCCAAGTTTCTGCATAATGCAGGCGGCATGATTCGATCCCGGGATATGCAAGTGCGCCTGCCATTTAGTGGACTTACCCCTGCCACTGGACTAAAGGCCACTTGCAGTAAAATCTCTTTAAATTAATAATACCGGAACTTTAAAAATTATTAATTTAAAGAGATATTAATTTATCTATAAATGAATACTATTATTTTATAGCATATTTAGTTATTCAAATTCTTAAAAAGGTAAATTGAGACCACTTTTAATTAATCTTTTGAAAGTTATAATTTTATAATTTTGGAACTACAAATATTATTATTTAGAAGTTGATATTTTTGACCATAGATTAACGTACTATATTCACATATTAATGACCTCAACTGTCTTATTTCAACAACCTATAATAACATTACAATGAAAATAACACATATTAAAAAAATTAGAAACTTAAAAGAATTTTAGTGATTTTTATGGCATGTTAGATTATAACATCATAGTTTGAAAATATAATATAACAACTATTTTATAGAGTTGAGCTCTAGGAAAATATTCATTTTCTAAAATCATACATTAAATATCAACATATGTATATATATATATAGGGGTGTCAAAATGGGTAAACCCAACCCAACCCAACCCATTATCCACTGGGTTTAAGTGTTAATGGGTTGTGGTTAACCCATTATCCATTTACTTAATGGGTTGGGTTGACCCGTTTCCCATTTATTTAATGGATTGGGTAAATCCATTATTCATTTTATTTAATTGGTTTGGACGGGTTTGTGGGTAACCCATTAATTATTTAGTTAACCATTTTTATCATATTTTAATTAAACATTTAATTACAAATTGATTTTATCCAAACTGATCAATGAAATTCAGTTCCGAATTTTTACTTGTCGATAAAATAATCACACTAGGTGTACAACAACTTTAAAGAATAAAATGACATTTATATTTTTGTTTATTTAGTGGAAATGATGTTTAACAAGAGTTAATTATTTACTACATTAACATTACCATTCATATCGATCATTGTATAAACTCTCCTACTTATATGGTGGTTGCTGTTGACTTAGGGGATCACGCTCTATGATAGTCTGAATCGACATAACGACATTGTATAAACTCTCCTAAATTAATGTTTCTACGACATAACGACTTGCACCAGAACCCCAGCTTCTCCATGCCGTGTCTTAGTCACGCTCTGTTTGGATCTTTAATATAATCCTGAAAAAGGCCAACGGTTAAAAAATACCAGTCATGCACACATCATTTTGGCTAAGAACTGTACAGGGATAAAGATGATGATTTTTCTTTAACATAAGCTTATGAAATGCTTATTTATTATACTGAATAATCAAATGATCACACAAACTTCCCATGATAAACTAAAATAGTTCTTAATCAAATGATTAAGGATAAAATAGTTCTTAATCAAAAATAGTTCTCTCAAAATAGCAGAGATAGATCAAGTGGTAGCAATGAGAGAAAACATGGCGCTAACCTGTCTGTCGACTCACCGCACAACACGTAATGCAATAGTTAATCAGTCTTCTAAAGATTTTGAATCCGGTCGACAATAACCATCTCGCCTTCATCATCATCAACTCCATAGCCAAAAAGCCAAGAACGGGTACAAAGTAAAGCCTGGACATTGCTAGGTAGAAGGCGGCTTCGATATTTGTTGATGATGTGAGAACCGATGCTAAACGAAGACTTTGAAGCGACTGTGACTATTGGAATGCTCAAAATATCCATCGCCATATACGATAGTGCGCCAAAACGACGTCCGTTTTCTTTCCAATACTTCAAAACATTCAAATCAGGATGACCTTTCATGTCTAACTTTGGATCTTCGAGATACATATCCAATGCCGACTTTCCTTCTTCTTCCTCAAAATTTGGTACTTCATCTAATTCAAGTAAATCCCGTTACAAAAACATTCTGATGCACTATATAAAACAATCCAAAATATTTCATTCTAGATGGTAAAATATAAGATTTGATGTTCCATTAGTGGCCATATACACATACTCCTTTGAGCATTTCAAACAGCATACTTTCTCTACACCATTCCCCTCTGTTTCTAGTCTAAAGTAGTTCCATACATTTGATTTTTTTTTCTTTTTAAAAGACGAGAAGAGCTTACCAAAGTTGTAGATTGTGTTGTATATGCTGTTGCTGATTGTCTTGGTCCCTCTAAAAGATATTCGTCTTCGTCTTCCATCTTCCTGTTACAAAAAGAGCTAAAGGAGATAAGTACAAACTCACGTCACAACAGAAAACAACAACCAGAACAGTTGCAGATTACAATTCCATCTCAGATATACAATATCTCAGTTACGCTTTCAGTTCCAAAAATATAAACGGACAGTAATAAAACCAAACATTCCATTGATTGTCCAAATGATTTCACACTGCTATGTCCGAAAAATAATTTGTGGAATCTGTAAAATGTGAAATTTTCTTCACTCTGGTAATCTTTGTGTTGGAAATGCTGAAGTCTCTGAATCTAAAACTAGGTAGATTCTAGCCAAGAGATTCCCGGATTTATTATGTTCTGTAATATAAAGCTGTTCTCGCTCATGGACTAAAGATAATAAAGAAGAAGCATGGGTCTTAAGCATAATAAAAGCTGATCCCATCAACATAAAAACATGATTGCAAACAACCAACAAACATCACAAACTCGAATCCAAAACAAAACTGTAGCCAACCTATATAATTCCATTCCAGAAATCAATCATGAGAACTTGGTTTTCAGTTATTCTTCCGCTACATATTCATCAAAATCACCTTAGCTTAGGATAGCAAACAAATAAGGTCGCTGCAACCAAACCAGCAGCTCCAACTGATCTAGCAACCAAAGGCCATATTTACTGTCTTTTAATTCCTTACACTACAACCTCAATTCAGATTCTTGTCTATATCTTCTTATGAGTCAACAGTCTTTGAACTTTGAACTTCAAGCAGACTCAACAATTTCTTGAAAAGTAAATCATATATTTATTCATCAACAAAGTCACACAGCTGTGATCCAAAATAAAAGCTAAGAACTATCATACAAATTTATTCATCAACAAAGTCATACAGCTGTGGCTTGGGTTCAAAGTCACTTCAAAGAAGAATAATGATAATGTAAAGAGAACGATTTACTCTTCTTCATCTCAAGCAAACTCAAAATCTAAAATGAAAGTTATTCCATAAGCTCTCGACTTATGAACTGTGTCAATGCCAACGAAGTTGTAATTTGGTACAATAAGAATTCATCATTAAAACCCCTATCAAACATACCCTAAGTGGAATTGGCTTAATATATGAATTAGATTAACCAGTGCAAAACAAAAATAGATGTCATATAAGCTACCATACAATCTAAGAGAAACAAGTAAATCAATCAACAATCTGAGACATGGGGAATTCTGAAAGAAGAAAATAATGAATTGGAAACACACATATTTATCTAAATACGCTTATAGTTGAGAAACTGTTATAAGAGATACAAAACAGAGGATTATGGTCGAAGTTAGAAGAAGAAAACTCACTATAAAGTACCAGGCGGACCCATAATCGAGACGCTCCATTGGAAAACGTTGTTCTCATCAACGAGACCAACAGGGAAACCATCAAACGTTGTTCTTATGAACTTGACTTATGAATCTATAACATATACTTTTGTTTCTATATAATATAGTTTTCTCAGCTAAAGGAGATAAGTACAGAATCTAACCTTAACCTTGACAAGTGAATACCAAACCTTAAGGCAAACATAAGGGTTTCTTACGATTTGCAAGAGATTATCACACAAATCTTCTGTTACTTTTCAAGTTATCAATGAGAGCACCAAAATTTAGCTGAACATACATATGTTGCCCAAAAATTATGAACTTAACAGATGTGAGATATTCAAACTCTACAAAGACTTGCAAGTTGCTGTGTACAAAACAAAACAACAATTCACCAACGTTTTCAATTTAAACTCTAGCCAAACTCAAAGTTATTCAGAGGCCATGTGAATTAAGTATAGAGTCAAGACTAATCATCCAGCTGATAAGTTCCTAGCAAGTAGCTATTAAGTGCAGTCATTTCAAAGACTCTTAGCACTTTATTCGAACAAGAGAAATCGATCATAATCATCCAAAGCAATATAATGAGAAGAAGGCGTATCTTTATGTACACAATTAAGAACAAGGCCTTTAGTATATCATTAATTAACATGAACCATCATCCAGAAAAATCAGTTCAAAAAGAAGCGAAACATAAGAGACACATGAAATCAAACATCGAAAGAAGTTGAGATCAATGAGCATAAAGTCAATATCAGGTCAACTACAGGAAGAAAGAAAAGATAAAAAAAAAACAAAATCACCTATCGTCGTTATTAGGAACGAGTAAATCCCTCGCCGGAGAAGAGAGAAGTGAGTGGAGATACTGAACTATGTTCAACGGAGAAGAAATATCGTAGAACCCAGAATCAGAAACCCATCGGATAATCCATGGATAACATTGATCAGAACAGAGAGAAAACATAAAACCTAGAAATGGGAAACTAATATCTTATTTCCTCCGATAAAATTATTTGCAGTTTGCAAAATGTGATAAAATTAATGGGTTAACAGTTAATCCATTTTGACCCGCCAACCCATTAAAACCCAACCCAGTTTAACCCAAAATCTGTTTAACCCATTTATCCATTTACCCATTAAACCTGTTAGTCCAAAAAGATGTCTTAATTACAAATCTAATCATTTGGCGCAACAATGAGATTAACAAATTTGAGTTCTGAAATTTGATTAGAAATTCCTTCAAGATTCGAATCAGGGAATTGAATTTCTAATCAATATTTTCTCATAAAGAATTCTATCTCAGTGGTTCTTCAAAGTACATCGAAGAATAAAGATTTTGTGAAAACGATTACAGAATAATAGTTGGCGTGAAAACCTTCTCAGTCTTGATCATTATTCTGTAGGTAGCTGATCAAGAAATCTGTTGATAAGCAAACTATGGAGCCTACACAAGGCAAGTTTGAGGTGAAGAAGTTTGATGGAAAAGGGAATTTTGGATTGTGGAAGTATTGGGTATTGGGTCAATTTGAGATCTTGGGATTGCTAGATGTACTCGAAGAAGAACATACTGAAGAAACAGTTGCAGAGGAAGCAACTGAGAAAGGAAAGGAAGTGATGGTTGAGGGGTCGGTGAAAGGTCAGACCTGGGCTAAGCAGGATAAGAGAGCGAGAAGCTTACTTGGCCAATGTCTATCAGACTTAGTCCTAAGGAAGGTTATGCATGAAACTACTACCTACAGACAGTGGAAGGCATTAGAAAGGGACTATAAGACGAAGACTAAGGCAAACAAAGTTTACCTAAAGAAACAGTTCTCGTGTTACAAGATGGATGAAGAGAAATCAATTGAAGAGAATCTTGATAGATTCCTAAAGTTGGTAAATGACTTAGCGAGTCTCAAGGTTACAATACAAGATGAAGATCAAGCAATATGTTTATTTAATAGTCTACCTGCTGCTTATGATCCTCTAGTCCACACACTTCAATTTAGTAATGCCAAAGATATGTTATCAATGGATGATGTTATTTTAGGGGCCTATGCAATGGAGTCAAACCTTGCTCAGAAAGGATACAAGAAGAAACAAGTATCAAAGGGGTTAAATGTTGAAAGCAAAGGCATATCAAGAAACAGGAATAACAAAGGAAAAGGAAGAGACAGATCCAAGAGTAGGGGTCATTTTCAGTCTAAGTCAAAGCAAACTGACAATGCAAAAGCGTGCTAGATTTGTAGAGTTGAAATCATTGGAAGATGTGTAGAGATCGCAATACCTTCATACCAAGATTGGAACTCCACAGAGAATCAAGAAGAAGAGAGAAAGTCTTTTTCTCAGGTGGCTAGGGTTTGTCATTCAGACCAAATGATCGACAAAGGTGGAGAGTGTAAGGTTTGTCATTCATATATATATATGGGCCAGACTCACTCAAGTTAAGCCAAAACTAGGCTAATGGACCAACTGATGGGCCGAATATTTGTTTGCTAATCTGGCTTAATGACCTGAAGCCCATTTTCGATCTGTTATGTTGTATATGAATCTAGACATATATAAGTCTAGATTCATCTTCTTCGATTCTCATTCCTTTTACTCTCTAACCTGCAACAAAAACAGAGAGCTCATATTAGTGGATTCCAAGAATCATCCTGAAGAGAGATGTACCTCTTTTAATAGAGGGAACTCTATAATTCGTGTGTTCAAGTTTACTTAACAATCATCTTCGTCATTGTGAGCGTAATCGAGAGAGTGAGAGATTCATATTTCTGCAATCTTCTCTTGTTCTTAGTCTCTATTCAATTTTGGTTCTGGCTTTATCTACATCAACATAAACATAAACAAACATCTCCAGATCCGGTTTACCTTTGTGAACATATTCCGATGCAACTATCACTGAGAATTGGCTGAAAGATGAGATTGAACTTGAATTTGAAACTTTTTAATGTTTTTATTAAAACTGTTTCCGTAATTTAACATCAAAATGCTTATTTTTCTTTGTTTGACAATTTATCTCTTTCTATTA